>JAIUCV010001097.1:0-183860 GCA_026724425.1 Erythrophleum ivorense
CATTCCTCAGGTTAACCTGAATATGACCAACAAGGCTATTTATACCACAATACACTCCATTATAACTAGAAGCCTTACTACCTTTGGGCTGTTGGGGCTCTATAGAGTGTAGCTTATAACTTAAACTTTTGGCTTAAGGGAATAACCTTTCAGGTTCTGAAATTCACCTAGACATTTGGGTGCCATGGTTAGGGAGTAACTCTTTTTCTCATTTTCCCTTTAAACTGGTTCTATGCAGCGACAGTCTCACCTCATGCTGCACTGCATCACTGCTTGTCTCTACATTAAGTAAGAAGTCTCAAAATGGTTAGAGCATGATCAATAGGGGGAATTAGGCTTCACATACTCTCTCTGGGTAAACCTCTTCATATCAACAAAATCATCCCTCACTGTTCATACCCAAGGCTTGCTACTAATCCCGACAAGCTATTATGCTTCGTAAAGCTCTAACCGTCGGATCACTTAGCTCTGCTCAAGTTACTCTAGAGGCCAACCTTTCCTGATGTTCACTATCTACTTCAAGACCATTCTACACTCACTTATCATAAGCATAGCCATAAACCATCTTTACACACCCAAAATGCCTCATACAAGGCTTTACATAACTATGCAAGCCTTTCTATAGCCTCATAGCCACTTTCTCAAGCTATATACAACCTTAAAAAGCCTGAAACTTTGCTCTAATACCAATAAAGTGTAACACCATAATTCTCTAGCTCATCTCACATTATTTCTAGGTTCACTTCCATGGATTACATAGAATTCTCAAGAAAATCCCTTGAAAATATTCAATTTAATTGCGTTACATCGTTATAAATTTTTTATTCAGTGTCTCATGGACCATATGAAGTCATTTATCTCATTCTCATATTTAACCACACAAATAAAAATCATAACCATCTCAAGAAGTGGCCTAGAACTTGAGCGAATGAAGTGTATGCATGAAAACAAAGTGTGCAGCCTCGGACTAAAATTCCAAATTATTGTCATAAATTTTGAAAAATCATAACTAATTTTTAAAAAATCAAAATCAAGAACACTATACCATTATAGAAAGATAAAAATGTCTACTTTATGATAAAAATAATTCTAGACCACAAAAGGGACATCTAGCTATCGGAAATTAATGGAACAAAACAAAGGGCGCCTTGTCACTACTGGTACTGTCCTCCAATTTTAAAAATTCATATCTCCCTGCTTAGATGTCCAATTGAGGTGATCTAAATGGCCATGGAAAGGTTATCATGTCTAGTTTATGATAGTTTCATAAGCATTGGACACCATTTAGCCCTCTAATGACCTAGCCTAAGGAACTGACCATATGAATAGTGTTTGCATTAGAACAGCAAAAAAATGCCAACTTTGAAAAATCATAATTAATTCCACAGAGCTCCAAATAATTTGGTTTTTGGCTTTTCAAAAAGATCTAGATGAAATATATATGCATACAAAATTTCATGGGCAAATTCATTCATTTGGTCAGACTTTGATGTTAGGTTGCAAAATGGCTCATTTTGTGTCATTAAGGGGTCCAAATAGTCCATAATTGCTTCTATGACAACTATGGACACTTGAGCACGTGGGAAAGCACTAAAATGGTCTACTAAACTTGTCTCAAAGGTGAAAAAACCCATATTTCTCAATCTCACTCATCCACCCCAAGTTATACATAAGAATGTACATGCTAGTTTTTGCCATTCCATACCCAAATCATGCTATTTCATACATATGGCATTAAATCTCATACATACATCATACATTTACATATTTAAATATGTTTTTAAGGTCATACAACATATACAATAAAGGATTGCATCATGTGTTACTCATATGGCTATAATTTGGCATTTTCACATGCTTGGTTGTCAATCTTCATTTTCTAGGCTTGGTGGCTTCCATTCCTTGGCTCACACGGTCCAGCTAGACATGTGGGGAGGAAAGAATGAAATTCTAGAAATCCCAATAGCTTTTCTCTCTTTCAATCACACATAAAGAATGCAAATCCATGTCTAAAAAAGCATGCATATACATCATGAAGCATGTAACCATTCAAGAAGCATTCTTGGCATTCAAGAAGTCATACAAAATATACATAGGCTTACCAAGTAAGTGGATTAGCCTCACCCATTCTCTTCAAAGATTTTGGACTTGCCTTACCCTTTTCTTAAAGGCCTTGAACTAACCTTACTCTTGGGAGACTCTAAGCTTTGTCTTAACCATTCTTGAGGGTTCTTGGCTCATCTTTACCATGGCTAGAGGGTTCTTGGCTTCACCACACTCAAGCAAACCAAAGCAAGTTCACAAAGCATCATTTGAAAATATAATGCAACATCATGATACCATGGCATCTAGATGCATACTAAAACACTTTTTCATGGCTTAAAACATACATACACACATTCAAAGACAAGATAACATCTACTTATGCATGAGAGAAAGAAGAGAGAGCTACCTTTATCACACAAGCACACTTTTCTTCTTGAATTTGATTGCTCTTCCTCGGCCACAAAAACAAGAAGGTGAGACTTGTTTCTCTTGGCCTAGACACATCATATGGAAGCCAATTATACTCTTGAACCAAATTCTAAAGCCATACATTCATTAGAAGAGCTAGGTAGTTCATATGACTCTTTTATGGTTCCATAATGCGATTAATGAAGTAACCCTATGGAAACATGATCTTTGCTCTATTCTTTTAATTCATTTATGATTCCTGACTCCTTTTAAGCCTCTTGGAATCATCACGCCATCAAATTAAGGAGCCTAGCTAGGTGTTGCTTCTTTAAGGCATAATATGGAACCTATGATACCATCTCACTATCCATGGCTTCTAAAATTTTTTCAAGGATTCCTCTCATCCTCTTCCATCATATATGACTCAAAAATAAGCTTGGAACAAATTAAAACTACCCCTAGGCGCTCCAACCTCTCTAGGCCGTGACTATAAAGTATGTGAGCACTAAGTGAGTTTGCTTTGTTTTCTTGATGGAAGATGCATATGAGGAGCCTTCTAGGGCTCTTAGGAGCTCATCCAAGCACTCATTTAGGCCTAGGAACTATTGTATCAAATCAGATTTTTAGTGAAGCACTTGAAATCCTAACTTTGCTATCTTGAAATCTAATGGCTATTTGATTGTTTCCTTTGCATATTCTTATTCTCCTCCCTCATTTTCCTAAGATTCATCCTTGGTTTAGCTAGAAATCCAACCCCTCTTGGCTGGTCTTACCTGGGGCGAAATGGAGGGGAAGAGGAATAAGAAGATTCAAGCTTAGAAAGTAGTAATTTACCTTGAATTCTTGCTTTCTTTGGCTTGTTCTTCACTTGGTTGGCATCCTCCCTTAAATTTTAAAATTTCCACCTCTATTCTGCCCTTAATACAGACCCAAACTCTTCATGAAAACCATGGAAAGGAAGCTTGAGAGGAGAGGAACAAGTTTCAAGAAGGGGAAGCATGCAAATTCTTAAGAATTCTTACCTTTCTTGCCTTGATTTTCTCCCTCTCCTTTCCTTATCTTGTGGGCCTAAGTCTCTTAAGTTTTCTCTGGCTTTTGGGTAGAATAGGTCATGGAAATGATGAGGGGAAGAATCATGAAACTTAAAGAGGTTTCAAGAAGCTTCCATTTTCTTAAAAATTTTAATTTTACCCTTTCATCTTGACATTTTCGTTTTAACTTCTTTTTGGCTCCTTTTTGAGAACCGTCTTTTCCATCATAAAATTTAGGTTTCCAATTTTATGAAATGCCTTTAGAATTACTCAAATTGGAGCAAAAACTTTCCCGAACGAAAGGGTCAAACTTCGGGTTAACCGACATTAGAAAACATACACCAGTGGGGTTTTAACGGTCCCAGGGCTTCCCATTGTTTTCAGGGCCTCTAAGAACCCCAAAGCACTGAAATTCGCCATTTAAAAATTCATCCTGTGAGGTTTCTAAAATTTATCCAAAATGAAGATAATGCCATTACGTTTCGTTGCATTTTCGTTAAAATTCGTCTGGCTATTATAGCTCCAGTTTCAAGGCACCTTTAGCCCTGAATCACTGTTATTTGAGGTCTAGAATATTGTTCTAATTTTATTGGATCTTAATTCACTCCATCTAGGGACTTCCTTTTGTATTCAGTGAACTTCATGTGTAATATTTAGTTTCCCGAAAACGAGAGAAAACGTGAGAAACGTAACGTACGATTTCTCCGTAAATGAATAAAATTCACTGGATACAAAAGCAAGTCCCTCGAAATGACTTAGTTGAGGTCCTAAGAAAATTTAGGAAGCATTCTAGACTCTTAAAAATGAGAATTCTAGGCTAAAAAGAAAAAATAAATGGAGCTAGAATGAATAAACAAAATGTAACGAAGGGTTGACAAAACGTAAGGGCATTTTCGTCATTTTGAGTAAATTTTAGAATTCTCACAAGAGGGCTTTTTAAATGGAATTTTTGAGTTTTCTGGGGTTCTCAAAGGCACTGAAAGCCATGGGAAGCCCCGAGATAGTTAAAACCCTTATGGTGGATGTTTTCTAACGTTAGTGAATCCCAACTTTGATAGATTTGTTCAGGAAGGCTTTAACTCCGATTTGAGTGATTCCAAAGGCATTTTACTAAATTGGGAACCTAAATTTTATAATGAAAAAGATGATCCTAAAGAAGAAGCTAAAACGAGTTAGAAACGAAAATGCCAAGAATGAAGGGCAAAATGGAAAATTTTGAAATATATGAGGCACCCCATCTTCCCCTTCATTTAGCCACACTTGTTTCTGCCCTAAACCAGAAGAAATCCCTAAGGGATGAGGGGCACCAAGAGGAGGATGAAGGAAGGAGAAAAACAAGGCAGAAAGGTATGGATTTTTTTGGGTTTTTCATGCTTCCTTTTTAGCAAACCTCTTCTGCTCCATTTTCCTTTCTTTCTTATGATTTTATTGAAGTTTATGGATCTGTTTTAAGGGCAGAACAAAGGGAAAAATTCGATTTGAAGAGAGGAGGCCAAAGAAAGTGAGAAACAAGCAAGAAAAGCCAAGGGAACAAGGTAAAATCTCTATCCTATGGTAGCTATTCCTTCCCCCTCCTTCTCCCTATTTGGCCCCATATATGTAGTTACAAGAGGGCTTGAATTTTGGGCAGAACCAATGGTGAATTCTATGAATTTAAGGGAGGACAGTAAGAGTATGCAAAGAAATTCAAGAAAAGGCCATTGATTTTTAAGGTGGCAAACCTAGGGTTTCATAAGTTCCCTTGAAAATATGATTTGATGTAATTATTCCTAGGCCTAAATGAATGTTTAAATGAGTTCCTAAGATCCCTATAAGTCTTCCCATATGCATCTTCCATGTAGAAAATAAAGCAAACTTCCATGGAGGCTAAATGGTGCATAGTCTTAGCTAAAGGGAGTTGAGACACCTAGGGAGAGTTTTAAATTTTTTCAAGCCCATTTTTGAGTCATATATGATGAATGAAAATGAGGGGACCTTGAAAAAATTTTAGGAGGCTTAGAGAATGAATTGGTGTCATAGGTTCCATAATATGACTTAAAGAAGCAACATATAATTAGACTCTTTATTTTAATTGTGTGATGACTCCAAGAGGCTTGAAAGGAGTTAAGAATCATATATGAAAGGAAAGAATGGAGCCTAGAACTCATTTGATGGGTGTTACTTCATTGGATGCATTCTTGGAATCACAAAAAGGTTAATAGACCAAGTTAGTATTTAAGAAAGATGTATGGCCTTAGAATTAACTCCATGAACCTAATTGACTTCTATAAATTATGTCTAGGCCAAGAGAAATGATCTCCACCTCCTTGGATGTGTGAGGTCAGGGAGAGGACACAAAGTTCAAGGAAAAAGTGTATGAATGCAAGCAAGGTAGCTCTCTCCACCTTCTTTAATGTATGAATGTGTGCTTACATTGTCTTTGAATGTGTATATATATGTTTTGAGCTATGAAAAGTATTTTAGCATGAGCTTTTATTCCATGGTACCATGATGATGTCTTATGCATTCAAATGATGTTTTATGTACTTGCATTGGTTTGCTTTAGTGTGGAGAAGCCAAGAACCTTCTAGCCATGGTGAAGATGAGCCAAGAACCCTTAAAGTTAGTTAAGACAAAGTAAAGAGTCTCCTAAAAGTGAGGTTGACTCCTAAGAGTAAGGTTGAGTCAAAAACCTCTTAAGGAAAGGGGGTGAGACAAGTCCAAAATGCACAAGTAAATGGGTGAGGCTAATCCATTCACTTAGCAAGCCTATGTATGCTATGTATGACTTGTTTAAATGCCAAGAATGTTTCTTGAATGCTCACATATATTAACATGTCCACGGGGCCAATTTTCAAGACTTGTATTGCATACTTTATGTGTGATTGAAAAGGAGATGAACTGTTGGGATTCTTTGAATCTCATTCCCTCCTCTCCAATGTCTTAACATGCTAGGTGGAGCAATTGAGCAAAGTAATGGAAGCCAGCAAGTCAGAAGGAGATTGACATCAAAGTGTATGAGAATGCCTAGTTTTGTCTCTTTTGTAGTCATACCAATGGAACATGATGTAATACTATTATGGAATGATTATGTAATCATTTTAACATGTGTAAATACTCATATATATGATGCATGTATGAAAGTTAATGCCATATGTATGATATAGTGTATTTTGGGTATGGAATGGCATGACTCGACTTATGAATATTTGTGTATATCATGGGGTAGATGAGTGAGTTTGAGAAATCTGGGTTTGTGCACCTATGAGACAAGTTTAGAATGTCATTTTGGTGCATTCCCACTTACTCAAGTGGCTACACAAGCTTTGGAAGAAAAATTGGACACTTTGATGCTAGTAAAAGCCATAAAAATGACCAAACTGAATCCCTATGGCACAAACTAACCAAATGGATGAATCATCCCATGAAATTTTGTAGACATGTAGGGCTCATTGAGATATTTTTGGGAAGCTAAAGTGTAGAAAAGTCAGAGCTCTACAGAATTAGTTATGAGTTTTCGAAGTTGGGATTTTTTTGCTGTTCTGGTGCATGTACTGTTCATATGGTCAGTTTTGTGTTCTATGTCATCTGATAGTCAAATGGTGTCCAATGCTTGTGAAATTTTACAAGAATAAATTAGAGGTTATAATATTTCTCTGGACACCAAGATCATCTCATTTGGAGGTATGAGCAGAGAGTTATGAATTTTTGAAGTTTGATGTCAGTATTAGTAACACCACTAGACCTCCAGTATTGTTCCATCATAATTCGGTTCCTAGATGAACTTGGCATGATTTGGAGTTATTTTTCCCTTAAATTTAACATATTTATCTTTTCATATTACTGATTTTGCATGATTTGGATTTTTTTAGAATTAGTTATAAATTTCCAAATTTTATGATAGTAAGCTGTGACAGTAGCCCAGGTAGCTGAGATCTTTGGTGCTTTGTGAATGTCAAACGTCTTCTGCTTGGTGTTTCATGACTTGAACATATTTTTATCATAAATTATATATTGTAGCCTTCCAAAATGGTAAAAAATGCTTGATTTCAATTTTTCCAGAATTAGTTATGATTTTTCAAGATTTGTGATAGAAAGTATAAAATTCTAGCCGAGGCTACCTTATGGAATTTTGTTTGTCTCTTGCCTTGCATGAGTTCTAGGCCACTTTTGATGATGGAATTGAGTTGTATCTATGTAATTAAATATGAAGATGTGATACATGAGCTCACATGGTCCACGAGACATTGAATGGAAATTTTCATCCCTTACGTAACGCAAAAATGTTCACTTTTTATATGCCATTTGCTTGTGTTCTTGAAAAGTGCATGGCTTGAGACATAGAATTTTCATGGAAAGGCTAGAAAGTTATGGTGTTACATCATGCATTTAAAAAGAAACTGTACGTTATGTTTCTCACATTTTCTCATGTAACACCCCATAATTAATTAAGGTGTTAATCATGGATTAGGTTAATTAGGAATAATTAATATGGGATAATTGGGCAAGTTAAGTGAATGGAGATTTTAGAGAGATAAATTATTAATATGGATTTGAGATTTAATTGGGAGAGAAATTTCATCTAGGCCCAAATTAATGTAGAAGATCATGATAAGAGGTAATGGGGGTCCAATAAACTAGGTGCAGGCCTAATATAATGCAATGTGATAGAGGCCCAAGATCCACCTTGTATAGGCTCTTATAATTGGCCTAATAACCCTTGTGCAGACCCAAAACCTTTGGGCTCTTAAAAACTTGGTCTGGCCTAATTGGATTCCAACAACCCAACACCTCAAAATTGGCCCAATCAAAACTAAAATCTGAAGCCTAAATAGAGTTGAACTTTGGAGCAACCCATGACCCATATTTGACCCAACTTAAACCCTAATGCTTCAGCCACCTCTCCATTTACTGAAACACAAACACCCATCTCAAAATTCGGAGGTCCAAAGGAGGCTCTAGGGTTCTTGGCATAAATCCACCATTTCTCACCTCTAAACTCAAAATCAGCTAAGGTAATAGTTAAATAACTTAATCCTCTCATCTTTATTTACATTTTGGTCCGATTAGTTTTTCATTTGGAGTATTTTCACCATACCCAAAATCTGAAATGTGGGTGTTTGGAGATTTTCTTGATGAAATTCGTAGGTTGAGGCTAGGGCTGTCATTAGATAGGTATAAACTCTTCTTTTTGAGGTAATTCTGCTAATTTGAGACCCTAATAACTTGATTATAATATGGGTATTAATTTTGTATGAATTTGATAAGGATTTTGCATGAAATATTGACCTTTTCTAGTAGAGGACACTTTAATCCGAATTTAGGACTTGTAGTGACTGGGTAAGTGATTCCTAGGTAGTCATTAGCATTTTAAATTCTTTGGATACTTATTACAACTGTTAATGATGAATTAGAGTAGTAATTCTATGATGCTATGATTATAGGGAGATTTTGGTACCATTGGTGACTGTTGCAATTTTCTACAAGTGAGGTAACCGGGTTTATATTAATTCCATGTATATATCTGATTTAATTTCATATGTTGCTGTACATGAATGATTTGAAATGTTGAATAAATTGGTTAGCTATCTGTTGAATTGTGATTGGACCTTGTGAGTCCATGGTGGAGCTGTGGTGCGGCTGCTACCCGTGTATGTGCTTCGATCGAGCATTGGGTTATGATCAAACCCCAGATGCACTGAGCCCTAGTTGTGCTCAATGGGGAGTAGGTATCGTGGATGGGCCTCTCCTGGTGTTAATGGCCTTTAACATGTGAAAATATGATTTCTAGTATGGGATAGTAATCATGATAGCCTACTTGTTTCATTTACTGATATGACTGGTATTCTGTTGATGCTTATGTGAAATTATGTATGTATGCTAATTAAACTGGAATATATGATGGAATTGCCTTGGTTACTGAGATTTATGTCTCACCCCATTTCATGGGATTAACATTTCAGGTGAAGGTTCTTCGGGTAAGGATAAGGGGAAGCAAGTGGATGAAAATCCATGAGCTCTGGCATATGGGGAGAAGGCTACACTTAGGCTGACTTATGTAGTGTAGATGCTAAATTTTGTATTCCTTATGGTATAGCATCATCATGTATTCATGTTGCCGAGTGTAGGCGTTCATATTTTACTTGGTTGAAATGTAACCATTACGGATTTAGGTCTCATTATAGTTGGATATTGATGTATGAACTTATAGTATCATATATATATTTTTGTTGAAATTGTGATATGGTTTACCATATGGGAATTGCAGTCATGTGATGCATTGGATGTGGACATAAATTATTGATGAATGCAATCTCTATGAAATGTACATGGGATGTTAATTGTTGCTAATGCATGTGTTCTTGCTGTCATTAATCTATGAATTTACTGATATGAGATACTTAGGCAATTAGGATATAGTATCTACATTTTAAATTGGAAATGGAGAGTTAGATGAGTAAATAGGGTAAAAAACTACCATTAGAGTCATATAAAATGAGAGAAAGTGGTCCTAGAGTGTCCCTAAGAAGAGAGCTAGAGTGTGTGGGACGAAATTTGGGTGATATAGTCACAGGAGGGAGTCACGTTGCAGCTAAGAAGGCTTCACTATAGCCAAATGAGTGACAGGGTTGAGGGATGCCATGGCATAACGCATCTCGCCGCGGTGCAAGAGAAGAAAATTGGTATGGAGAGTGATAGTGGCGAGGAGTGCCGCGGCTTAAGAAATCTCGCCGCGGTGCAAAGCGAAAAAAATTGCCTAGGAGGGTAACAGAACCAAAACTCATCGTGGCGCAGTATGTCCTGTTGTGGCTCGAGTTGTGGAAATTAATAAAGGGTTGCACAGTAGCAAAACTTGCCATGGTGCAAACATATTGTGCTGAGGCGAGAATTGTGGGATTGAGAACAGTAGCTCTGGGAAGCATTTCCGTCACGGCGCCACGTAGGTTGGCCGCGGTGAGGGTCCAACTTGCCGCGGCGAGGGTTGTGAAATTTTCCCAGTAATTCCAGAGAGCAACTTAGCCGTGGCAGGGAAGGTAGGCCGCGGCGCAAGTCCCCAAACTCATACCCTTAGCCTAGAAACCCCAATTTCTTCAATGATAATGCTAGAAAATGATATAGGGATACTTGTGGGAGGTTTTTGTGTGTGGAAACTGATGAATGGATGAATCATAAACCCCTCATGGTAGTATGATTTCTTTTATGCATCTTAGTTCTGGTTGTGGTTGTTTAGTGATGACCCTAGCATCAAGGTTCAAATTTTCCTGTATTTTCATAATGTAACAAAATGTAACGACTCCAAACCTTGATCATCAATTATTAATTGTATATTTAACCATAATTACAATGATTGGAAGATAGGGTTGTCACATCTCATATTTTCGAGGAACTGGATATTACAATATCACTTTTCCTAACACTCACCTAAGCCAAAGTTAAATCTTGCTTTCTAAATCTAGCCTTGAATGTAGCCCTTAAGCTCCTCCTTTCTTTCTTCATTTTTCTCTTCTCTTCTTCTACTACATGCATAAGTGTTGGTCATTTGAGAGAGAGAGGTAGTTTAGTTAGTGTTTTGCCTGAGTTAGGTTAGGGGTCCAACTAGGTTCTTGGTCATAGACTCTCCTATTCTTAATAAGCTTCATCTTATTTTCCACTTTAGGGCCATTCTAACATATTTTAACTAAGTATTAGGAAATTATTGGCTCTAATTAATTCTCTTAAGGTCACTCATTGAATTTCTACTCAATCAGTTAAAACTTATAAATAAATTTATTTTCCTTTGAAATTTCTAATCTAATTATTTTTTCTTAAAAATTCCTAATTTATTTTTTCCAATAACCCTTTATTTAAATTACTTTTCCTTTATAATTCATATTAAAAAATTTCAGGATGTTACATTTTTCCCTCATTTTAGGAATTTTCCCCATAAAATTTGCATACCTTATTCAAACAATGCAGGATAATCTTTCATTATAGCTTCCTTAGTCTCCAATGTCATTTCAACGGGAGTTAGCCCTTTCTAAAGTACCTTCACCAATGGAATATTCTTATTGTAAAATTGTTTGATCTTGGTATCCATAATCATCTTTGGCTTTTAGATGCATGGATTCATGTTTAATGATGTGGGAAGGGTCCAGATGATACTCTTTCAATTAAGATACATGGAATATATCATGTAATAGGGACAAATTGGGAGGTAAGGTGTAACACCCTAGAATAATTAATGGTAATTATTTAGGGATTATGAAAATTATTAAGAAGGTTTAAGGAAAATTGTGAGGATATAAGATTCTTAAGGAAAATGACAAATTTGAGTATCTTAACATAATAATAATTAATTAAATCATTTTGAGGAAGTATAATAGTATTTATGGATTTAAATGTGACTTGAGCCCATGATTAAATTATGTGTGTCAAGAACATTATTGGAGGCCTAATTTTATCTAAATATGACCCAACTCTATTCTTAGGGAAGCCCAACCCATTTTGAACCTAACTAACTCTTATATTATGGGCCAACATGTTAAGCATCATCCCACTTGGAATAATGGACCTTTGAAGCATGGTCCAACCTTCATTTAACCCACGTAACCTTAGAATCTATGGCCCAACCTAACCAAAATCTGAACCCACAAGGAATTGGGCCTTTGGGTTAGCATATTCCACTCTTAGCTTTAAATTTTTTGTAGCCCATTCATTAAACCATAACCTAGCAACTAGATAAGCCCAATTGGACCTTGGGCTGATGGGCGGCCCATTTCTCACTAATAACTCTAAAGGTGTAGTAGCCACACCTATTTGTGAGAGCAAAACACTTGGTTTTGCAGAAGTGAAAACCTTTTTTCACACCTTGAGGAAAGGCTAGGGTTTCCATCACTATTTTGACTCTATTTCTCCCACCTAGAGCAAGATTCAGCTAAGGTAACCTTCTCCTCTTCCTCTTCAATTTGAACTGATTGGTTTCTCATTTGGAGCATTTTTATCTTTTACCTAAAACTAAAAATTATTATTTGGTGCTTCTATGGTTGTTATTAGGTAAGTATCCTCTTTTTATTTTGATGCATTTTTTGCTAGTTTGAGACCCCTAAAGTTGACTTATGATATGGGCTTTGTTTTATGCAAAATTACCCAGAAATTGGAGTGAACTATGGTGGTTTCTGGTGTAGGGAAGTTAGAACCCGAAATTGGAATCCATTGGTGGTTAGGTAAGTAACCTCTAGGTAGTCATTGGTAGTTCAACTCTTTGGGTACCTGATTTGTTGCTAGAAATGATGATGATTATACTTGTTATAGGCTTGATGTGTATTTGGATTTTAATGATACCTAGAGGAAGAGTAATTGGGCTTCATTGAGGTAACTGAGTTTAATTTTCTAATTCCATGTATATGTTCATTTTAATATGATATTTGCTATATATGTATGATTTTAAAATACTAAATGATTAGTTGGCTACTTAAACTGTGTTATGATTGGATCTTGTGAGTCCATGATGGAGTTGTGGTATGACTGCCACCCGTGTATTGTGCTTCGATCGGGCATTGGGTTGTGATCAGACCTCTAAATGTATTGAGCCCAGGTTATGCTCATTGCGGAGTTGGTGTTGTGGACGGGCCTCTCTCATTGTTATTGGCCTTTAATATGTTGTATATGATTGTTGGTATAGGATGGTAGTCACTAGTAGTCCAACTAGTTTATTTGCTAGTGATATTGATGCCTTCGGTATGTTTCCTGTAAAATTGCACTATGTTAATTAATTTGTACATATATATGAAATTTGCCTCTTGTTACTGAGATTGTATATCTCACCTCAATTGTGGCCTAACATTTTCAGGGATTGGACCTCTTAGTGGCCAGGAGAAATTAATGGAAGCCTATTATATGGCTTGGTAGCACATTGGTTTGGAAACCTTGTAAGGGTGGATTTGTGTAACAAGAATATTAGTTTTTATGTAATTGCCACATTGCATCATGAATTGCCAAGTACTGGTTATGTAATCTAATTACCATGGAATCGAACATTATGATTATATCATACTAATACTTGATGAATGACTTGATATTGTGTAACCATTAAGCTTTATCCCATGCATCTGGTGGTTAAAACACTTTTGCTATTATGGGAGGGGAATTGACTTATATGAAATTAAGTTTTGATTGCTTTAATTTAATCTAAGACCCCTAGACAATGAGGATTAGTGAATCATGATACAATAGGAGATGGGAGGTCTAGAAGGCCATGTATGTTAGCCATTAAGATCTTAGAATCCATTTAGGACTAGTGGGAATTGATTAGAGAGTATACAAATAAGAGTCTAAGTGTAAGATGGGGCTGAGCCACAACCAAAATAACTTAAGTCATAGCCAAAGGTCAGTCAGAAGCTAGGAGCACTGCAGCACGAGTTGTCTTTCCGTAATACGGAGTGAACAATTCACCCAAAAGGGTAACAATGAGTAGTAGGTCTCTAGGAGCACTCCTTTGCAGTGCAAGGTGCAAAATTTTAGTTTTGAGTTACAGTAGCTGCTTATGCTACAATGTGGGTGTACCAAATCATGGCAGGAGTCCCCAAACTTGGTTTTTAGATCTAGTAACTAACTTAGCTACAGCAGGAAAGGTTCAAGTTATGGTGAAGGTTCTCAAACTCCTATTTTTGACCTAGATACCTTGAGATTTACTATGATAATATTATGTAATGACTTGGGAATATTTATAAAAGGTTTTGGTGGGTTGAAATTAGTAGCATGATGAATTTAAGGTCTTAATTGATAATCATGATCACTTGTGGATTCAATTAGTGGTGTTGCTTAGTTAATAACCTTAATGATACTAAGGTTCAAATTTTTTCACTTTTTAATGACTTTAATGCTAACCACTACTGAGTGGTCTCCTTGATTCAGGATGTCTCATCTTCTCTTTCTCGATCTAGGGAGAACTTTCACTGAGCTTCTTGTTAAATTAATTTCTCTTTTTACTCATCTCACCTAGATGATGTTATTGGTCACTTCCTATAAGCTTAAGCTCATACTTAGTCTGAGCTTCCTATCTCATCAGACCTGTAGCTTGCAATAACTTAGTATCCTCTAAACTATCCTCATTCTTTCTTGAGCCTCTATCACTAGGCTAATCATACTCATCTTTAGACATTACCCATGAGGTACACCCTTTTGGGGTACTCACTATATTCCTCACTGCTGGTAGCCTTACCTTATGTTAATTTCAAGGCTATATTAACATTCTGTCATTCAATGTTTCCCAGGGTAGCATCTTAGATTGGAGTCAATGCCTTAGAGGCAGGTCTGAACAACCTTATCATGCTTGTGTTTAACATTCTTTGATGTTAAGCTCTTTTCTCAATTTCAATTACTAAGCCTACTAATTTCCTATCATTTATTGACCTTCCGTGACCATTTACTACTCTTTTTCTTTACTTATACTAGGGGTTCCTGCTCTTTGTGGATCAACTAATTCCCTATTAGTTCATTCCTCAAGTTGGCCTAAATATGACCAATAAGGCATCATATTGTCATTCACCATGCTAATTAGCCTCGGGTTCACTCTAGTTTTCCTGTCTAAGTATTGGCCGCGGCTAACTTCTTAATTGGCCATAGCGAGGAACTTTCTGGATTGCCTCACTACTTTATGGAATAATTGGCTGTGGCTAATAGCCTTCGATTGGCTTGCTTCTTCATGAATTGGAACTTCACCTTTAGTTACAAACCCAAACCTCATTGCCTCTATATCCAGCCCATAATCAAGCTAGAGGGTTCCCCCTTTTGCTTCATTTATGTATAACTAACTGTCACCTTCGGGCTGTTAGGGCTCTATGGAGTGTAGCTTATAACTTAAACCTTTGGCCTGAAGGAATTAATCCTTCAAGTTCTAAACTTCATCTAGACTTTTGGGTGTTGTGGCTAGAGGGCAATTCTTTTTCTCACATCCCTTCTAAGCTAGTCCTGCGCAGCTGCAGTCTCATCTCACACCATGCTGCATCACTACTTGTCTCTGTATTACACAAGACATCTCAGAATAGTCTGAGTATGACTACTAGGGAGAATTAGGCCTCATGTACTCTCTCTAGCAAGACTCTTCATATCAATATGATCATTTTTCATCATTCATATCTAGGGCTTGCTATTGACCCCCAACGAGCTGTCATATCTCATAGAGCTTTAGTCGTCGGATCAATTAGCTCTGCTCAAGCTATTCTAGAGGCCAATCTTTCCTAATGTTCACTATCTACTCCAAGACCATTCTACAACTTACTAATCATAAACATAGCCATAAACTATCTTCACACACCTAAAATGTCTTATACAAGGCTTTACATATCTATACAAGCTCTTTACATAACCCTATTGCTACATCCTCAAGCTAAATCCAATTTGAGAGAGCCTGGAACTTTGCTTTGATACCAACAAATGTAACACCATAATTCTAAGACTCAATACATGCAATTTCCATTCCTCATCATCAAGCTAATTCTATGGGAAGCAACATAATGGCATAGGAAATCATGAATCAAGATACATTTCGCCATTGTAAAAATTTTCTCTTGGTATCCTATGGGTCATATGGTCCATCCACCTTATTCTCACATTTAAATACATAAATATAACTCATAACAAGATCAAGAATGGTCCATACCTCGAGCAAAGGGAGCAAATATACAAAACATACTAGTGCAGCCTCGGACTGGTTATCTAGATTCTATGCTTGAATTTTGAAAAATCATAACTAATTTTAGAAAAATTGAAATTAGGCATAATATACCATTCTGGAAAGCTATAGATGTCTATTTTATGTTAAAAATAAATTTTGACCATATCAGAGGCTGCTAGGCACTGAAAACTGATAGAACAATACTAGAGGTCAGCTATCATCCCTAGTAATGATCTCCAATTTCAAAAATTTATATCTCCTTGCTCAGAGGTCCAATTGGGGTGATCTCAGTGGCCATAAAAAGCTTATCATGTCTAGTTTATTTCTTTAAGATATCACTAGAATTAGAAATCATTTGACCTATGAATGACATAGCCTATATTTCTGACCATATAAACAGTACCTATATCAGTTCAGCAGAAAAATGCCAACTTTGGAAATTCTTAATTAATTCTATAGAGCTGAAAATAATCTGGTCTTTGTCTTGCCTACATGTGTGCCAAATTTCATGAGCAAATTCATCCATTTGGCCAGATCTTGACATTAGGTTATGAAACATTTTTAAGATACAAAGGGTCCAAATTGAGCTCCAAGGCAACTATGACCACTTGAGCATGTGGGAATGCACCAAAATGAAATTCTAAACTTGTCTCAAAGGTGCACAAACCTAGATTTCTCAAACTCACTCATCCACCCCATGATATACACAAGAATGCATATGTCTAGTCTTGCCATTCCATACCCAGACCATGCTATATCATACATTTGGCATCAAATCTCATTTATAAATCATACATTTGGGTAATTACATATGCTCATATGATTACATAACAATTTCATCATGAGATTACATCATATGTCATGTGTATGGCTACAAGAGAGATAAAACTAGACATTTTCATACACTTTGATGTCAATCTCCTTTTTCTAGGCTTGTTGGCTTCCATTACCTTGCTCAATTGTTCCACCTAGCATGTTAAGACATTAGAGAGGCGGGGATGAGATTCAAAGAATTTCAATAGCTCATCTCCCTTTCAATCACATGTAAAGTATGTAATACAAGCCTTAAAAATGCATGCATAGGCATATTGATGTATGTAAGCATTCATAAAACATTATTGGCATTTAAACACATCATGTGTAGCATACATAGGCTTGTTAAGTGAGTGGATTAGCCTCACCCATTCACCTGTGGATTTTAAACTTGTCTCACTCACTTTCTTTAAGAAGTTTTTGACTCAACCTTACTCTTAGGAGACTCTTTACCTTGTCTTAACCAAGTTCTAAGGTTTTTGGCTCATCTTCACCATGGCTAGAGGGTTTTTGGCTTTTCCACACTTAAGCAAACCAAAGCAAGCATATAAAACATCATTTAAATGCATAAAAAATCATCATGGTACCATAGCATATGCTAAAATACTTTTTATAGCTCAAAACATATATACACACATCCAAAGACAATGTCAGCATACATTCATCATGAGAGAAGGTGGAAAGAGCTACCTTTGCCATACAAGCGCACTTTTTCCTTGAGCCTTGAGTCCTCTCCCTCAACCTCACACACACAAGGAGGTGGAGATCATTCCTCTTGGCCTAGAAACATCATATGGAAGCTAATTATACTCTTGAATCACATTCTAAGGCCACACATTCATTGGAAAAGCTAGGCGACTCATAAGGCTCTTTTATAGTTCTATAATGCACTTAATAAAGTAACCTTAAGAAAACACCATTTTGACTCCATTCTATCTATTCATTTATGATTCTTGACTCTATTTAAACCTCTTGGAGTCATCGCACAATTAAATCAAGGAGCCTAGCTAGGTGTTGCTTCTTTAAGCCATAATATGGAACATACAAGGCCATCTCACTTTTTATGATTTCTAAAATTTGTTCAAGGGTTCCTCTCATACTCTCCCATCATACATGACTCAAAAATAAGCTTAAAACAATTACAACTACCCCTAGGTGCCATTTCTACTCTAGGCCGAAGCATATACTCTTCTTGTCATCCTTAGAGTTTTTTTGCTTCCTTTGATGGGAGAATCATGTAGGAATCTCTCTTGGTGTCTTAGGAACTCATATGAATACTTAAACATTATAAAATGTTGCTAGGGTTCATGGTAGAGTTCAAGGTGCAATCAAAACCCTAAATTCCATAATTTGCATTCCAAAGCTCCCTTTTCAATTCTAGTTGTATATTCTTAATCCTCACACTCTATAACCTTTGGTTCCATCAAGAACACATAAAGAAAAACTCTCCTTCTCACTTTCTCTCTCTAGACCGAAGTTTAAATGGCTTAGAAACACAAGATTTTACAAGTGTTTCAAGTAAAGTCTTACCTTAAAACGGAGCTCTCTTCGCGTAGATTATTTTTCACTAATTGATTTCTTGAAAAGAGTTCCTTTTTAGCTTAGGTTAGACCTAAATCTTTAAGTTTTTAAGAAAAGAAAACCACTGTTAGAGAGCTCCTAGAGAGAGGAATAACTTTCTTAACTGGCACAGGATGAAACGTGGCTGTTTACTTACTTAAACGAAAGCTTAAACTTCTTCTCTCTCTTTCCTCTTAATATCACACCATGGCTGCCCATTTTTCTGCAAATGGAAGCTTGGAGAAGGTGATAAGGTGTAATCTTACTTAAGAAGCGTCTTTTATAATTTTTCAAAATGACCATTTTATCCTTAAGCGCTTATTTACTTTATTTAGGTTCATTTTAACTCTTTTTTGAGAACTGTCTTTTCCATTGTAAAATTTAGGTCCTCTAATTCATAAAACATTTTTGGTTTCATCCAAATTGGATTTAAAACCTTCCCAAATGAACTGGTCAAAGTTCAAGTCAACCGATGTTGGAATACATTCACCGGATGGGCTTTAGCTATCTCATGGCGTCCCATGGTTTTTAGGGCCTCTGAGAACCCTAGAGAACTCAAAACTTTTATTTAAAAAGCCCTCATATGAGAATTCGAAAATTTGCTCAAAATGATGAAAATGCCCTTACATTTCGTCAACCTTTCATTACATTTCGTTTCTTCATTCTAGCTCTATTTTTCTATCCATCTAAGCCTGAGATTCTCATTTTTAGGAGTCTAGAATACTTCCCAAACTTTTTGAGACCTTAACTAAGTCATTTTTGGGGACTTCCTTTTGTATCCGATTACTTTCGTTCATTTACAGAGAAATCATATGTTACATTTTTCGCATTTTCTCTCATTTTTAGAGAACCAGATATTACAGCTCCTAGCTCCCTAAGGTATAGAATTGAGCACAGTAGCTCTTTCTTGGCCCCAAGTTGAGATTAGTTGAGCCTAGTGAGTTTATGATTATACCATGGCTTAAGCATGAAATATTTTTTGTTATATGATGCATTTGACTTACATGATGTATATGCATAGCATTCTTACACCATATGTATTGCATTTACTTAGGGAATTTATGTATGCATTGAATTGGTTAAGATTAGCTACTAAGATTCTCCTTGAATCCCACGCCCAATACACCCACTGACCATTTCAGGGTCACCAAGTAAGGACAAGGACGTTGAAAAGAGTTAGATATTAGTAGGGATGTATTAAAGTTGTTATATGTTTTATATTTTGATGTATGTAAAAGTATGACATTCTTTTGTATCTTGAATGGCCTATGATGTAATATATTGTAGAAAATCCATTTTTATGATGAGACCATATATAAAAGCATGAGAATATGAATATATGGCAATTTATTGTGATATATGAGCCCTAGTGTAGCAAATGACACAAGTGGCGCTATTATGTGTATGTGTAATCTTGGATGTCAAGGGGTCAAATTTTGATCTAAGCTTCTTAGCATGCATTGAAATGGTTAGAAATGTCTTTTAGGATGAAAGAAATGTGCTCAAAGTGGAGCAAACCAATTGGACATCAAATGGTCCAAATTGATTCCAAGTTTGGTCTTAAAATTGACCTAAATAACTCCTATGTAAAAGTGGCCTAAATGACCTATTTTTAATCTAAGATTTGGCATGTGATTAGACTCTTAGTAGAGCTTTCTAATAAGAAAAAAACAGAATTTTTGGAGTTGTACAAAATATTTTATGAATTTATGAAATTCTATAGAATTTTCATTTTGGTCCTGGTACTGTTCACCCAGTGTAGATCTAGTTTTTCATGTGTTTGAGTATAAGCATATAATTGACATTATAAGCTTTCTATGGCCACTGAGTTTGCATAAATAGGAGTTGTGTAGCAAAAGTTATATATTTTTTAAGTTGGGGTTTAATATATGAGCATGTTATTGTTCCTATTTTGAGTTAGTTACCATTCAATTAGGTTTTTATAGGCCAAATGAACTCAGATTGACTTGAAATTTTTGCAACATGTAGTTCACATCCTAAGCTTTCCATAGACATCTAATTTACATGAAACAGAGTTATATAGCCTAAGATATGTGTTTCGAAAGTTAGTGCAGTTTTTGTGTTTTATACCATTTCAGGTCCACTATGGTTTGCTTACTTTTGGTGGGTAAATTTTGACTTAATGAACTAAAATAAGTTTGTTTATGATACATATGATATAAGGAAAAGAAAGAAATAACTTAGGACCTTTATAGGCCCATATGACATGTAAATGGGTCAATTTTGGTGTTGAAAAACCTAAAAGTAGATGTGAATTAGGCCCATATGACATGTGAACTAAATCAAGTTTCAATGATTTTTGCCTAAACCATTGCTTTGATACCAAATTGTAACACCAAGAGTTTTAATTCTTAATTTAGTGTTAACTTAAGTAAATAATAAATAACTCTTAACTATTGAAGCTTTTAAATCAATATTCTAATGAATATTCTAATAAAATAATCCATATTTATCTATAAGAATTGTTAATTAGTTGAATTATCATGATCAATAGATTAACTCTCAAATACTTTATAAGATTCTATTCATCAAACTTTGATTAAATGTATACAAATAAATTCAAATATTTAATCCACAAAGATAATCTTGCTGTGCAGCAACCACTAGTATTCCCAAATAATATATTATGTGACATAAACCTCTTAATACAACTTGCAATAATATAGACTAGCTATTATCCCATCCATACATGATATCCTTTGGTTAAGATACTCATTAAATCACTTTCCTTTACTAGTATTTGCCTTTTTACTTGGAAAGGTCATTTAACAAAAGCATGAGACAAATCCCAATAGCTAGTGGAGTTCTAAAACTACATTTCTAACCATAAATATAAGCCCTCTTTTTCAAAAAGAAATGTATTTAGTAAAAAAGAAAAATAATGCATGTAGAGATAACACCTTAAAAAAACATTTATCAACTATGGAATCAACAATTTCCAATCCATCTTTAGAAATCATCAATAAAGGATAAAAACATTTAGTATAGATCATTTTTTTATCAAACTAACCTTTCTTTAGAAAACCATAGCTTAGCGGCACTCATAGGTAGGATTTCACTATCATGGCCATTGCTTTCATTTAGTAGTATTCGCAATCTAAGCTGACTAAACTTTCACACATCTGTCTCACACCAAATGAGATCTATGACCTTAAACTTGGCCTTAGGCTAACAATGATTACTTGTTGGAATGCAGGCATGCACACCTCACCCAGGAAACTGGCATACTGGCCTATCAAACCTAGTGCAAAGGCCCATTAGTCAATTGTATCATATTATAGTCATAAAGTAAATACTCACCTTTAGGTTTTTAACCACATGGCTTCGTCTTATAGATAACAAAACAAGTTTGAAAACATCATATAGCCATTTCAAAAATAATGCACTTCGAGTAAAGCAACAATTCCACATTTTAATGTGTACAACAAAATCAAAAGTTCATGATCTCATTTTCAAAACCTTTACAAGTCAAAACATGATATCAAAGTGACACCTTTCTCATTACTTGAAGTGCTAACAAAACATTTGTAAACCACACTTTTAAATTAAATAAAGCATGCATAAGT
The DNA here is from genome assembly GCA_026724425.1 of Erythrophleum ivorense. Lineage (NCBI taxonomy): Eukaryota > Viridiplantae > Streptophyta > Magnoliopsida > Fabales > Fabaceae > Erythrophleum > Erythrophleum ivorense. The sequence goes on from JAIUCV010001097.1 coordinate 22,080, forward strand.
ATTATTTGTAAGGTTACTAGCTACCTTGCAAGAGTTTGCACTTAGCCAAATTCTCCACCAAAGAATAAGCTAAAGATTTATAATAATAAAGCAACACATGTAAGTAAAAATCCTTCAATCAAATAATTTAATCCTAATTAACTTCTTAAACTTACCATTATTGCATAAACTCTAATGCTAACAAGTCACTAATGTCACACCAATTTATAAGTAGTCAACACTTTATTTCCAATTTCACAAATCAAAAGAATAAATTAGATCATCACTCTTAGTTTGGATCATTTAATTATATAAATTAGGAATTATGAAATCCTAAGTTTACCTAAAATATGCCTTTAGCAAAAAGTCAATTTCCATTAGGCATCATATCAAACACACCTAGAGTCCATTAACCAAACTATTATCAATTAGGTAATTTAAACCCAATCTAATTTAGCAACTGACAATGGATAAAGTAGGAATTTTATCTCAATTAGTCCAATTGCACTTTAAGCACCCAAATCACACCTCACTATACTAGGTTTAACACCTTATCTTCCAATTGTCACACCAAACCAATGCATTGAACTGCTATATTTAATTTAGTAGCATTAAATATAATTACATATAATTATGGAATATAGAAATTACCTCAATTTTGCATCTATCACAAACCCAATTTTCACTTGGGAAATACACCAAACACTTAGTGTGCATCCATATTGATCACCATGAAATTAAATGTCTATAACTATTCCAATCCCACTAATTATATTATTAGAGGCTCACTTGCGTATTTAATTACTCAATTTCAACCTTAATTGTGAAAATCTCTAAAATCTAAAATTTACTAAAGCTTGAAATGCCAACATCATTTAATCAAAATTCCAATTAGTTGAAAATGAAGCTAGAGATGATTAAATCATTTTTTTCTTCTAGTACCTTGGCTAAATCCAGACGCAAGTCCTTAAAAATGCCCCTTAGTGTGTTGCATTAAAGCTTGAGATCCCTTTTTCTCCATGATCATTGTAACATCATATATTTCTAGCTTGCTTCCTATCATTTCTAAGTTTCCCATGATGAATTGCACAAAAGGGAATGGAAGATGGCATTAAAATAATGCCTTATTTCGCGTTACGTAGCGTATGAAAATTCCATTCGGTGTCACGCAGACCATATGAGTTCATAAATCACATTATCATATTTAATTACATACATACAACTCATTTGCACCACCAAAGTTGGCCCACAACTCGTGGAATTCAACAGGGAGCATCAAACTCACACTATTATTTTCGGCCAAATTCTCAATTTTTCTGTCACAACTTCAAAAATTCATAACTAAATCTACAAAAATTAAAACTCAACAAAATTTATCATTACAGAAAGCTCTAGATGTCTACCCCATACTAAAATATAATTTCAGCTCATAAATCATTAAGGGGAGAACATTTGACATCCAAAAAGCTACTGAGGTTGCTGCTGTCTACGCCACTGGTTCAGTTTACTGATATGAAGTTTCAGAATTCATAACTAATTCTAGAAAATTTGGAATCATGTATTCTTGGTCATTATAGAAATATACACATGTCTAATTTATTATAAAAATATGACCAGGCCATGAAACATAACACAGGAAGCATTTGACACGCGAAAAGGGGCAAAGGCTTGAACAGCTATTGGTACTGATGCAAGTGTCTACTATAAACTTCGAAAATGTCCAATTAATTCCAAAAAAATCCAATTCATACAAATGATACCAATTTGGAAATATATGAATATTAAATTTATTTTAAAAATAGACTCAGACCAGAGCAAGCACGTTTAGCTACTGAAATTTAATGGAACAGTGACTCAGGTCGTGCTGCACTACTGTTGCTGTTCCAGAAATTCAAAAATTCATATCTCTTAGCTCAGACCTCCAAATGAGGTGCTTCAGTTGCTACAAGTCTCTGTGAATTCCTATTTTCTTCATATAAAATTTCGTAGCCATTGGACCACATTTGCCCCTTGGATAACACAATTTCAAAGCTGACCAAATGAACAGTACTGGTGCAAATCCAAAATTCTGATACCAAATTTGAAAAATCATAGAAAATTCCACAGGCCTCCAAATGATCTGATATTTAGCTTCCCAAAAAGCTCTAGGCAAGATCTAGTTGCATGAAAAATTTTAAGTCAAGAAGAGGTCATTTGGTCAGACTTTGCCATAGCTCAAGAATATGGCAATTTTGGTCCCAACAAGAGGTAAATTTGGTTCACATTAGCCATCCATTGTTCCACACACATTTGAGCAACTTAGAAAGCATAAATATAGCATAAATAAGTCTCTCATAAGGTCTGAACCCTCATGCAACTCAAATTCACCATGTCACTTCCATAAACATACATGCACAAGTGGGCTCCCAAGTGGTCAAAATACACAATTCTATGCATTAAACTCTATTCTTAATACATACACTAACTTTACATAGTTTTACACTTGTTCAAAGTGTCATGGCTCAAAAATAACATTTACATATCTACTTTGACATTCTAGACATCATATTACATCAAAAATGGAAAGATTTGCTAAGAGATAGAGATTTAAGCTCTTTGGCTTCTATCCTTTGGATCTTGAACTCCACCTAGATCATATGAGATGAGAGAAAGGAGGGGGTGAGATTTGTTGAATCTCAATAGCTCATACACCTATTCAAGCACATCTTCAAGGCATAAAACATGTCAAAGGTATAAGTATGCAATCAATCAATCTATGAAGCATTCATCTTTCACATTTTTGTGTCACAAACACATGTTAAGCACAAGAATGAGCTCTAGGGACTTTTGGTTTGGCCTCACCACAATTTCTAAGACTTTTGGATTGCCTCACTCTTGGTTCTTGGGACTTTTGACTTAGCCTAAGCCATCCAAGGGACTTTTGGCCTTGTCTCACCCATGCCATGAGACTTTTGGCATCTCCTCACCCACATTAAGGGACTTTTGGCACTGCCTCACCCTTATGAGCCATTTCCACTATTCAAAGACATTCAAGAAAGCATATTGGTACCAAAATAGCAACATAGCATCAAGTGGCATGTCTCAAACATATAAACATACACACAAGCACACAATAACATCATATGCAACAAGAAAATGCAATAAGAAAAGGTGGAGAGCTACCTTGGTGCAAATTCAAGCTTTACTTTGCTTGTTTCTTCTCCTTTTCGGTTCCACAAACACAAGGAGGTGGGGTTGAATTTCCTTGGCCTATTCACAATAAACAACACTTAATTATACTTTTGGAACAAGTTATGACATCTAACTCACTCTTAAGACTACACTTTGTTCTATTTGTCACAATATGGTTCCATTAAGGCCCTAATGAAGCAACTACCATAATTAACATTCTTGGTTCCATTCTCTTGCCATATTTAGACCTCTTGACCTCATTTAAGATCCTTGAAGCCATCACACACTCACTTTCACAAACCTAGGTCTATGTTGCTTCATAAGGTTACATTATGGAAGCCATTGCCTCATCTCCCAACCTAAGGCTTCTAAATTTTTCCCAATGGTTCCTCCCATCTTCTAACATCATATAAAGTCCCAAACCAAGGCTAGAACAAATTAAAACATCCCCTAGCCTAATGAACCTAGCTTGGCCAAAATATGCACCATAATGGAGGTTCATGGACTTTGTGATTTTTTCTTGATGGGAGAGCCACTTGGGAGGCTTTCTAAAGGTCTTAGGAGCTCAAGGAAACATTCAAATAGCCAAGAAAACATTCACACAAAATCAGATTTTGCAAAACCCTAGAAAACACTACACTTTTCTAACTTGTTTTCTATTAGTTTTTCTTGGAATTTCTTGCCATATGCCATCTCCCCATGGCCTAAAACCCTTGTTCCCTCCTTGTATTTGGACAGAACATCCTCCCCTCCTTTGGTTCTATTCTTGGCTGAAATACACACAAAGGGAGGGGGAAGAGAAGATGCAACAAAAAGCAAAGATTACCTATAGTTCAAGTGAGCTTTCAAGTGTCTTTCTCCTTCATTCTCTTCTCCTTAGAAAATTCGAAATTCTCCCCTTAGGTCTGGGTCAAAAACAGAACCAAATCTTTTAAAAAATCCATGGAAAGAAAGGAGGAAGAGAGGAGAACAAGATTGGAGGAAGATAGAGCAAGAAATTTCATGAAATTACCTAGTTTCTCCTTAGCTTTCTTCCTCTTTTTCTCCTCCCTTTGGTGTGCCTAAGAGAGCTCAAGATTTTCTGTATTTTGGGCAGAATGGGTCATGCTCATTAAAGAGGAGAAGAAGGGAGAAAAGTGTGGAACTCTTTAGAACATTCAAGAAACCATAAATTCTAATTTTGCCCTTTTGTAATGGTAATTTCGTTTCAGCTTTGTTTTAGCTCCTTTTTGAGAACCGTCTTTTCCATCATAAAATTTAGGTTCCTAATTTAATAAAATGTCTTTGGAATCACTCAAATCAGAGCTAAAACCTTCCCGAACAAATCGGTCAAAGTTCGGGTCAACCACGTTAGAAAGAGTACATCGGTGGGGCTTTACCAGTCCTGGGGCTTCCCATGGCTTTTGGGGCCTTTGAGAACCTTGGGCAACTCAAAGTTTCCATTTAGAAAGCCCTCCTTGGTGTTTTTCTAAAATTACACTTATTTACAAAAATACCACTGGCCTTTCGGCAATTTTTTTGAATTGCTCTGACCCCATTTTTTGGGCAACTCAAGACTCAAATCCTCATTTTCTATTATTTAAAATTTTATTCAAATTTTAGTTGCCCTTGAATCACTCATCTCAGGGGACTTGCTTTTCAAACTGGCCCGTTCCAGTGATTGTACAATGTACCGGGCGTTACAATCATGGCGTCATTTTGCTTCTTAGAATAGGGAATGAGTTCTCAAATGATGACTATGGTTATTTAAGTGATATAGGTATAGGTTAGGGTCATGGACTTGGGTATTGTGTTAATATTCATTAAAAATCATCTTGGTTAATGGTAATTCTTTGAAAGAGCTACTATTGGGCCATTGAATTACTAAACATCTTATTTAAATAATGGGCTTTCCTTTTTCTATTTATTTTAATTAGGCTAAGAATAACTATTGGGCCTTTATCCTTTTCTTATCATTTTTTATTAAACCCAACATAATTAAAGCAAGATGGTCCATTGTCTACTCATCTACCATTCCACTTAATTAAATAATTTCCTGTGATTCCTTATTTATTTAACTAACATTTATTAACTAAATCCTCAATTTCCCAATCAATAACAATGTCCTATAAATCTTCCTTACAAGTCATAAAATACTAATTCCACCAAATACTAATAAATGCCCAATGGATCCATTTCCATGTCACAACCTAATATTTAATATTTAATATAATTAATAAGTACCTAATTAAATTATATTCATTAACTTATTAATTCATGATATTACATAGCTCACTCAACAAGCTACTATGGTGTATGGAGATATACAAGCTCATATCCCATAAGTCCTCAACTAACTTTTGCTCTTGAAACATCATCATAGCCATATGTATAGATTTTTTACTCAAAACATCAGCAACTACTTTTGCTTTTCTTAGATGATACTTTAAGGCAAATTCATAATCCTTTAAGAACTCCATCCATCTCCTTTGTCTTATATTTAGTTCCTTTTAGTCAAATAAATACTTAATGCTCTTGTAGTCGTTAAACACCTTAAACTTCATACCATAAAGATAGTGCCTCTAAAATTTAAGGGCAAAGACAACAATGACTAACTCTAAATCATGTGTGGGATAGTTCTCTTTATAGGGTTTAAGCTATCTAGAAGCATAGGCCACTACTCTACCTTGTTACATAAAAACACAACCTAAACCTTCTTAGATGTATCACTATACATGATAAAAGGTTTACAAGGATCAGGTATAATTAAAATAGGTGTAGAGGTTATCTTAACTTTAAGCTCCTAATAGCATTCTTACATTTATCATCCTAAACAAAGGGTTAGTCATTTCTAATCAATCTCATCAAAGGGTACACTAACTGAGAAAATCCTTTAATGAATCTCCTATAGTAGCCTACTTACCCCAAAAAGCTATGGATTTCAATTATTGACTTAGGCCTTTCCTAATTAAACACTACCTCTACCTTATTAGGATCAACTGTTGCCTTTTGCTCTAAAATTATATAACCTAGAAATCTCACCTCCTTAAGCCAAAACTCATACTTACTAAATTTGCTGTAATATTTGGTGTTTTAGCATTGGACTAAATAAAATACTTAGTATTTTTATACTAAGTTAGGCCCCTAGATTAGAGTAAATCAAATGAGAAAAAGGAGTAGAAGACTAATTAGAGAAGAGAAATGGGCTAAAAAGTCAAGTTCTAGGCCTAAACGAGGCAATAGTAATAAGTTCAACAGTGCAAAAGAGGAAAATGAGAAGTTTCATTAAGAGAGTAAGATATTTCCTGTAGCCTCCCAAAATTAATCAAGAGTAATTATGAAGAACTAAGAAATTATTATGAGGAATTTAAGAAGATTATATAAAATAAGAATTTTTAAGGAAAAAAGGATTATTTTGGGCATTTTAAAGACATATAACTATTATTTTGTAATGTTCATAGAAAAATAATATACCATTGTGTATTAGAATTCAATTGAGCTAGAGGTTTAATTTAGGCTTAGGATTAAGTCAAATACATCCAAGATCAATTGTGGAGACCTAATTTTGTTTTATGGAGATGCAATGCATTAGGCTTGCCTGAATAATGGGCCCAATGGACTAGCCCATTTTCCTTAAAACTTGTAAAGAATGTAATTTTCGTAAAACAATGAAATGAGCTATATAAAACAAGTCCTTTGAAATGAGCTAAATAATGTCCCAAAAAATTTGGGTAGAGTCCTAGGCTCCTAAAAATAATAATTCCAGGATTAGACAGAAAGAAAAATAGAGCTAGGACTATGAAACAAATTGTGACAAAAATTGACGAAACGTAATTGCATTTTTGTAAATAAGTGCAAATTTTGGAAAAACACATAGGATGGCTTTTTAAATGAGAAATTTTACTTGTCTGGGGTTCTCAAAGGTCCTAAAAACCTTCGGTGTACGTTTTTTAACAACAGTGAGCCTGAACTTTGAATGATTTGTTCGAGAAGGTTTTAGCTCCAATTTGAGTGCTTCCAAAGGCATTTTATTAAATTGGGAACCTAAATTTTATAATGGAAAAGATGATTCTCAAAAAGGAACTAAAACAAAGCCAAAACAAAATTGCCATTACGAAAGGACAAAATTGAAATTTTTGAAAAAAAGTGTTTCTTGAAACTTCCACACACTTCTCCTTTCTCCTCCCCCTCATATAGCATGACTTTCCTCTGCCCAAAATATAGAAAATGACCTGTTCTCTTAGGCACAAAAGAAGGGGAAGAAAAGGAGGAGAAAAATCAAGGAAAAGGTTAGGAAATTTGTAGATTTTCATGCTTTTTCTTCCTCCAACCTTGCTCCCCTCCTTTTATACTTTCTTTCTATGGTTTTCTTGAAGGGATTGGTTCTGTTTTTGGTCTAGAACAAGGAGAGAATTTTCAAAAATTAAGAAGGGAATTCAAGCAAGGGAAGAAGCATCAAAAGGGAGCTAGAAATCCAAGGTAATTCTTCATTCTTATTGCTTCTCCTTGTTGCTCTTTTCTTGGTGCTTGTTCGGCCTAAACTAGAACCATATGGGAGAGGGAAGTTTTGTCTAAAAACAAGGAATGAACAAGGGTTTTAGACCATGGAGAAGAGGAATATGGCAAGAAATTGCAAGAAAAACCTATGGAAAACAAAATAGAAAAGTGTAGGCTTCTTTAGGGTTTTGTAAAATCTAATTTTGTGTGAGTAATTCCTTGGCTATTTGAATGTTTCCTTGAGCTCCTAAGACCCTTAGAAACCTCCCCAAGTGGCTCTCCCATCAAGGAAAAATCAAGAAGTCCAAGAACCCCATTTATGGTACTTGTCTCGGCCTAGGCTAGTTCTATGGGCTAGGGAGTGTTTTAAATTGTTCTAGCCTTAGTTTGAGACTTCCTATGATGCTAGAAGATGGGAGAAATGCTTGGAAAAAATTTAGGAGCTATGGATTAAAAGATGGAACAATGATGTCCATAATGGTGGCTTATGAAGTAACTTGGTTTTCTAATTGTGCAAGTGAATGTGTGAGGTGTAACACCCCAAGAATTAATTAAGGTGTTAATAATGTATTTGGACTAATTAAGAATAATTATCATGAAATAATTGGGCAAGCTTTATGAATGAAAATTTGTAGAGGAATAAGTTCGTAATATAGGTTTAAGATTTTATTTGGGTTAAAGCCCAATTGGGGCCCAGAATTTAATTTGAATAGGTCATGGATAAAAATTTACAAAGGCCCAATAATTTTTAGGTGTAAGCCTAACTCCTTATCATGAGGCTTGGGCCAAGAGAAATTGCTTAGCAATGGCCTAATTTGATATAGTAAAATAGGGGCTTAAGGCCCAATTTATGTAAGTTGGCCTAACACACATTATGCAGACCTAAATTAGATTGGCTCTTGAAATTTGGCCTAACCCTACTACAACTCTGAAGCCCAGCTCATGAGATTCAGTCCAACTTATGAGATAAGCCCCAATAAGCATAAAAATCTAAACCTATAAGGAATTGGGCCATCGGGTCAGCATACTTCACTTAAACTTAAAATGTTCTGCAGCCCACCTCACTAAACAAAGGCCCAATAAGCACACATCTGAATCTAAGTGGATTTTGGGCTTTAGGGTTAACCCAAACCCATCTAAAACCCTAACTTACTCAGCCCCTTATCCTCTATTCTGCAGACCAACTCAATCTTAGGCAAAGGAGAACTCCATTTTCGCATAGGAAGCAAGGAGGCTAGGGTTTTCTGCATTCCTCCACCATTTCTCACTTCTCGAGGATGATTTAGCCAAGGTAAGTTATATATAACTTGACCCCTCTCATCCTCCTCTTCATTTTGGTCTGATTAATTTTTGGGTTTGAGCATTTTCATCTTCTTCTCAAATCTGAAATTTGGTGTTGGGTGATTCCTTGCAAGATTTTCAGACTTGGAGGTTAGAGGGAGGATTAGGTAAGCTTTTCCCTTCCATTTTGTGTATCGCATTGCTGGAAAATGCCCCTAAGGATGTATTATCATCATGGATTCTGTTATTGTGTGAAACTATAAGGAGATAATGGTGGAAAACCCAATTTTCTGGGCTTGATGATTGAAATGCGAATTTTGGTGAGTCCATGGTGGATTTTCAGAGGTGAGGATATGGCTGTTGTTAAGTGAGTATCTCCTTCCCATTTTGATGCATTTTTTGTTAGTTTGAGACCCCTATAGTTGACCTATGATATGGGCTTTGGTGTCATGTGAAATTACCCAAAAATTGGAGTGAACTATGGCAATTTCTGGTGTGGGAAAGTTGGAATCCAAAATTAAGTCCCTTGGTAATTAGGTGAGTAACCTCTAGTCTATCCTTAGTAGTTCAACTCTTTGGATATTTGATTGTGATTAGAAATGATGATAATTACGCTTGTTATAGGCTTAGTGTGCATTTGGATTATTATGGTAGCTAGGGGAAGAGTAATTAGCTTCATTGAGGTAACTGGGGTTATTTTCCACTTCCATATATATGTTCATGTTGATTGATATTGTTTGCACATATATGACTTTGAAATGTTAAATGATTGGTTGACTACTTGAATTGTTATTGTGATTGGACCTTGTGAGTCCATGGTGGAGCTATGGTGCGGCTGCCACCCGTGCATGTGCTTTGATCGGGCATCGGGTTGTGATCAGACCTCAGATGCACTGAGCCTTAGTTGTGCTCATTACGGAGTAGGTGCCGTGGACAGACCTCTCCCGGTGTTATTGGCCATTAACATGTTGTGTATGATTGCTGGTATGGGATAGTAGTCATTAGTAGTTCAACTAGTTCATTTGTGAATTGAATTTATGATTCTGGTATTGATGACATGAAATTGCATTGGATTGATTGACTTATACATATATACAAAAATTTTCCTCTTGTTACTGAGATTGTATATCTCACCCCGTTATAGGCTAACATTTTCAGGGACCGGACCTCTTAGTGGCAAGGAGAAAATTAATAGGAGTTTGCTAAATGGTTTGGTAGCACATAGGTTTGGGAGCTTTGACAAAATGTATTGTAACTAAATTGCTAGTTTTGTATCATTGCTGCATTGCAACATGAGTTGCCAATTATAAGGATTGTAAATGTAATTTGATTATCATGGAATTTAACATTATGATTGCAATTGGCTAATAATGGATAAGTGATTTGATTTTATATGAACATTAAGCATTGACCCCATGCACCTTGTGACCATAATACATTTGCTTTCATTAATCTATGAACTCACTAGTTTATGGTAGCTAGAGGGTTAAAGATCCACATTTGAATTTTGAATGGGTAATGATAGATATGTTAGGTAGATTAGGTAAAAGAAAGACACTAAATCTTCACAAACTAAGTTAAAGTAGCCTATAGTGTTGCTAGAGGGGGAATTGGAGAGCATGAAATGAAATTTTGGGAGTTGTAGGAACAGAAGGGAATTGGCCGTGGCCAACATTTAATTGGCCTAGGCTAAATGGTGATAGAGAAGAATTGGTCGCGGCCAACATTTAATTGGCCTCGGCCAAATGTGGCGAACCTGCCAAGGAAGAAAACAGAGAGCAATTGGCCGTGGCGAATAGTGACGTTAGCCGCGGCTAACTCTGAGAGGCAGATTTGGGAGTGTTCCAGAGGGTATTTGGCCGCGGCAAAAGGGGCATTTGGCCGCGGTGAAATGTGAAAAATTTGTGAAGGCGTAAGGAGTTGAACCAAGAGTAATTGGCCGCAACGTAAGGGAATTTAGCCGCGGCGAAAGTGCTCTATTTCTCATATTCACCTAGAAACCTTAGTTTCTCTTAAGGTCTAAGGAATGATCTAGAAACACTTGTAGTATTTTATGAGTTAGAATTGCTGGATAGGAGAATCAAAGACTGCTCATTGATAATTAAATTCACTTACGCATTCGAATAATTGTGGTTGTCTAGCTAATGACCTTAACAACATTAAGGTTTCAAATTTCCTCACTTTTTCCCGATGTAATTAATCTTAATGACTTCAAACCTTGATATATGATTATTAATCACATACTTAACCTTAATTATGATGAATTGAAGTTAGGGTCACTACATGAGGGCTCCAAGAACCTTAAATGAGTCCAAGAAGTCTAAAAATAATAAGAGGATGGGGCCTAGAACTTGAAATGTGAGAGTTGCTTCAATAGGCCAATTATAGAACCATTATGCCACTTGTAAGATTAAGTATACTTTTAAGAGTATCTTTGGTGTCTTGGCTTGCTTCAAGTATATGATTGTGTATTCTTTATGGTGTCTAGGACAAGAGAACATACATCCACCTAAGTGTGCTTGTGGGACCCAAAAAGGGAAGGAAAAGGATCAAGAAAAGCTTGCATAAATTAAAGGTAGCTATCCACCTCATTCTCCTTGCATTCTTGTGTGTATATGTATGTCTTTGTGTGTTTGTGTATGCTCTTGTGACTTGAGAACATGCCACTTGATGCCTTGACATGACATTGGTACCAATGTGTTTCTTTGAATGGCTTTGGTAGTGGAAATAGCTCATAAGGGTGAGGTGATGCCAAAAAGTCCCTTGATGAAGGTGAGGAGATGCCAAAAGTCTCATGGCATAGCCAAAAGTCTCTTGGAAGGGTGAGGCCAAGTCAAAAGTCCCTAAGCCAAGGGTGAGGCAAATCCAAAAGTCCTAGAAATAGGGTGAAGCAAAACCAAAAGTCCCTAGAGCATGTTCTTAGCTTGAATGTGAATGAGTGGCATAGAAATTGTGACTTTGCACACTTTATGGTTGTTAAACCTTCCATACATATGCTTTGATGTGTATATGCCATGAATGTGTGTGTGAATGGTTGTATGAGCTATTGGGATTTTAGGAATCTCACTCCCATTCCCCCTTTCCTCATGACATGACTAGGTGGAGTTCAAGAAATAAAGAATGCAAGCCAAGGGAGTTGAAAAGCCTAGTCTTGATAGTTATGTAACTTGTTATGTAATTGAATGCCAAAGATGCTTTGTATATATTATTTTTGTGGTGTAAAATCATGAACAATTGTAATATGATGTATGACTCTTTTATAGACCATATGTGGCATGAAATCAATGGAAATGGGAATTTTGGCTTCTTGATTACTTGATGTATTAGTGCATTAATGGAAGTGGAATGACCAATTTAAGATGCATGGGGTTTGGGACCACTTAGGTAGTTGCTACAAGTCATATTCATGCTTTTAAACTTGCCCAAGAGGTGCTAAACATTAAAGGAGGCCATTTGGACAGATTTGGTATCTCATATGGGACAAAAATGGCTATTTTAGTGAGCTATGTCACTTTCTATCCAAATGAGCTCTTCTTGGTCTTAAAATTTGGCATGCATCTAGAGCTTGATGAGAGATTTTTGGAAAGCTATAGTGGATATTATTTGGAGGTTTGTGGAATATTTGGTGAATTCTTGAAATTGAAAAAATTTTCTGGTTTGGCCACTGGTGAGTTCTTGAGACACCTAAGATGCTCCCTAAAAGCTTCCTCCTTCAAGGAAACCAAGAGAACTCCAAGTGGCCCAAGAATGCTCATAGTCTCGGCCAAGGAGGGTTCTATGTGTGGGGGGAGAGTTTTAAATTTTTCTAAGGCCATTCTTGAGTCATATTTGATGAATGAGAATGAAAGGAGACCTTGGAAAAAATTTAGAACTCATAGAAAGTGATTTGGTGTCTTAGGTTCCATATTATGACCCAAAGAAGCAACATGGTGCTAGGGCCTTTTATTTTAATGATGTGATGACTCCAAGAAGCTTAAAAGGAGTCAAGAATCATATTTAAGAGGAAAGAATGAGGCCTAGAAATTGTTTGAGAGGTGTTGCTTCATTAGGTGCCAATATGGACCATAATGGAGCCTATAGAGCAATCTAGTGTTTCATCAAGTTGTGTAGCCTTAGAATGTGTTTCATGAACCTAATTAGCTCCCATAAATTGTATCTAGGCTAAGAGAAACCATTTCCACCAATTTGTGGGTGTGTGGCCGAAAGAGGAGGCTTGAATTCTAAGGAAAAAGTGTGTAATTGTGTGCAAGGTAGCTTTCTCCACCTTCTCTCATGCATGGATGTGTGTTTAGCATGTTTTAGAATGTGTGTATGTATAATTTCAAGCTTGAAAAGTATGCTAGCATGCCTTGATATGCCATGATTCTTGATGCCATGTTATGTCTTCAAATGAATACATGATGTTTGTATGATTTTGCTTGAGTGTAGAGAGGCCAACAACTCTTCCCTTTGGTAAGGATGAGCCAAGAACCCTTGAGCTTGGTTGAGACATAGCAAAGAGTCTCCCAAAAGAAAAAGTGGGCTCCTAAGAGTATGGTTGAGTCCAAAGCTCTTAAAGAATAGGTGAGGCAAGTCCAAAATCCATGAGGAGAAGTGTGAGGCCAATCCAAATACTTGGTGAGCTCTTGAATGTCTTGTATGAATTGTTTATATGCCAAGTTTGCTTTTAAAATGTCCATGACTTCCATTTTCTCTATGCATGCATTTGTAAAGCTTGCTTTACACATATTATGTATGATTGAATGGGAGATGAGTTATTGGGATTCTTTGAATCTCATCCCCTCCTCTCCAATGATCTAACATGCTAGGTGGACCAAATAGCTATGGCAATGGGAGCCAACAATAATGAAGAAGGGAGATTGACATGCATATGCCTTGTTTTATCCAACTTGGAAGCATAATGATGGTTCATGATGTATATGATGTTGTAAATAGCCTATGAACCTTGAGACATGTGTAAATATGATATTATATGATGTTTAGATGTATAAATATGATGTATGACCTCTAGCATATATTTTGAGTATGTAATGCCAAAGTATGCAATGTGGAAGTATGATGTAAATGTGCATAAGTGTGGGTTGAATGGCCAAAATGAGATGCATGAGGTTTGGGACCATTTAGGTAGCTCACATGTTATATCTAATTCAAGAGAGATATTCAAGAGAAAGTTCGGGTTTGATGAGAAGAGCTTGGAGAAATCAAGATTCAAGCCAAACTAAGCAAGGAAACAAGGTAAAACTTTCATTCTTTGGTAGTTTCTTCCTCCCCCTCCCTCTTGCACGAATTTGGCCACCATGAGCCCAAGTCTTAGAGGCTGTTTTCTATCCAATTCATGGAGGGATTAGATGTTTTAGGTGGCAAAGATTAAGAATGAACCAAGAGAATCAAGAAAGGAGCATTAAGAAACAAGATGGAACCATTAGGGATCCAAATGCTCCTTTGCAAATCTGATTTAACATGAATGTTCTTAGGCTTAAATGAATGCTTAAATGTGCTCCTAAGATCCCTAAGAGGTCCCCCATATGCTTCTTCCTCCATGAAATCAAACAAAACCCCATTGAAAGTCATGAACCTAGAAGTTGGAAAAGTGTAGAGCACTTAAGGGGATTGTAAAAATTGATTTAATCCATAAGTTCCCTTGGCTATTTAAGTGTTCCCTTGACCTCCTACAACTCTTAAAAACCTCCCTAAATGGTTCCTCCATCAAGGAAAAATCAAGAAGCCATTAAATCACATTTATGCTCTAGGTTTCGGCCAAGTAGGGATGGCATAGTTAGGGAGAGTTTTAAATTTTTTCAAACCCATTTTTGAGTCATATATGATGTATGAATGTGAGAGGAAGCTTTGGGAAAAATTTAGGAAGCTTAGAGAATGAGTTAGTGCTTTAGGTTCCATATTGTCACCTAAAGAAGCAACATGATGTTAGGCCCTTTGTTTTAATTATGTGATGACTCCAAGTGGCTTAAAAGGAGTCAAGAATCATATTTGAAAGGAAAGGATGAGGCCTAGAAGTCATTTGAGTGGTGTTGCTTCATTAGGTGCTTGTATGGACCATAATGAGGTTTATAGGATAACTGATAACCATGATTTTTATATACTTTATTCTCCTTAACTTAGGCATTTTAATAATTAAATATTGCTCTAAGACTTCAATTAGATAAGATTTTATTTTAAGTGGTCATTTCTATATTTTAGGAATTTATTTGCAAATTATTGGTTTTTAATGCTTAAATTTATCTTAAATAATTTTTGTGAATATTCCTATTTGATTTTTCTCAATTCTTTATGCAGAATTTTAATATGTAATTGGAGTTTTGAATAGAAAATTAAATTGAAGAAAAGCAAGAGAAGAGATGGGCCTTAAGTGTGTTAGTGTGCAATCTCAAGAGCTTCAAGAATTTCAATGGGAATTAAAGCTTGAATGAACTTTTCCATGGAACCCACACACTTACATGAAGTCACGTGATCATCACACACATGCATGACTCAAGAAGAAAGAGCCACGAGGAATGAGCAAAAGGAGAACAATGAAAAGAGGTAAACTCGAGCTGGAGAATACAAAAATGAAGCAGCGAAGATAGGAGGAGAAGTTAAGTGAGTAAAACAGAGCATGCAAGGGACTGAAGTTGGTGAGAAGATGCTACAGATTGGAAGGTCCAGAATGTGGAATAGAGCACGTTTTTCTTAGGGAGCTGATGTGGGAATAATCAAATAACTTGTGTGAGGTAAGAGCTAGGTACTTGGCTGGAGAATAAGACACGAAGAAGGAGAAACACGTGGACATGAGCTTGAATATCACATGGAATGAGCTCGAAGGATTTAGCTACGGGTAAAAGAAAAAGAATGATCTGGGCACGTGATCACTTAAATAAAGAGGTGAAGCCATGTGATCTCATGATTCAGAGGACTCGGGTAATAGACAAAAGGTTGGATCAAAACGCACATATCACATTGATCCATTCGTGCTTCATTCATTCCCCCATCCAGAACACGTGAGCAAAGCAAAAGGGGGCCACGTGAAAGGATTAAAAGGGACTCGGGTAGAATCATTATTCCACACGCCAATCCATTCATCAGAAACGCGATGCCATCGTCCAGATCTTAGAGTCCACTTCATTCAAGCCTCTACAAGTCATTCACATCTCTATAATTTCGGAACCCTTGCCTATTTATTCAGCCATCATCAATCCATTCAAGGCACCATTCATTCAATCATTCAACCATCCATCCACTCCACCATTCATCCATCATTCGTCCTCCATCCTCTCTACACCATTCATCATCATTCATTCCATCCAACATCCCATGAAGCTCTAATCCATCTTGAGGCTAGCTAGGAGGAAGCTCTTGGAGAAGCTTCAATCCATGGATGAACATAGAATTTTTGGCTAAGAATTTCTTTATTTTCCTACACTTTTTCTCTTTCATATATTATCTTGGTTAAGTTGTATTTGATAGGGAATTTGTGTAATTGTAATTAGTGGCTAGTTAGACACTAATTAGGAAGTCTTTTTGTTGATTAATTGATCTGATTAATTTCAATATTATCTAAATTCCCATGTATGCTTCGAAGGTGTTCGATAAAATACATGAGTGAGGTTATTTGTTTGAATGTTTAATTTGAGGATTCCTTAATGTTTAGTTGGTTAATTAAATATTTAGGATGATTCAGAGGCTAATCAATTAGTTAATCAATCAAATTGAGTGTTCAAGATCTTAAAGACAAGATTTAACAGTTTAATGCGGGATTGAGGTCTCAATTCAACGTTAGATCGTTAATCTCTTGAATCTTGAGTGGTTACCCAAGATAATTTGTTATGAACATAATTAGGGACTCTTAGACCAGAATTAATCACAATTAGATTAGGATAAGGATAGTGGATACCAAGGGACGAATCCAAAGCTAGTCACAAGACCATCTTTCACCCATAATTCACCCAATTAGATAGCAATTAGGAATTTTAATTCAATTTTATTTTAAATAGTTTAAGTAAATCAAAATCCCCTTTGTTTAGGAAATTTTAGAGTCTTTTAATATTTGGAAAACTCAATTAAACATTGAACTCCAATTCCAAGGGAGATGACCTAGGTTGTGCCATTAACTACATATTTTATCAACCTAGTTTTATTTTGAGGGTTGCACGACGAGCCACTCAATAACCTAGTGTCTAAGTAAGTGGTGTGACCTTAGAAATTGTTTCATGAACCTAATTAGCTTCCTTAAATCATGTCTAGGCCAAGAGGAACCTTCCCCACACTTTTGTGGGTGTGTAACCGAAAAGAGGAGCTTAAATTCAAAGGGAAAAGTGTGTGAATTTGTGCAAGGTAGCTCTCTCCACCTTCTCTCATGCATGGATGTGTGTTTAGCTTGTTTTATGATGTGTGTATGTGTATTTTTAGCTATGAAAAGTATGCTAGCATGCTCTTATATACCATGACTCTTGATGCCACATTATGCTTTCAAATGAACATATGATGTGTGATTGAGCTTGTTTGAGTGTGGAGAGGCTAAGAACTCTTCCCCATGGTGAGGATGAGCCAAAAACCCTTGAGTTTGGTTGAGACAAAGTAAAGAGTCTCCCAAAAGCAAAGTGGACTCCCAAAGAGTGTGGTTGAGTCTAAAGATTTCAAAGAATGGGTGAGGCAAGTCCAAATACCATGGAGAGAAGTGTGAGGCCAATCCAAATACTTGGTGAGCTCTTAAATGCCTTGTATGATGTGTTTCTATGCCAAGCTTGATTTTAAATGTTCATGATTTCCATTTTTTCCACACATGCATTCATAAAACTTGCTTGCACATATTATGTGTGATGGAATGGGAGATGAGCTATTGAGATTCTTGAATCTCACTCCCCCCTCTTAAATGTCCTAATATGCTAGGTGGATCAAGTGGACATGGCAATGGGAGCCAATCACATTGAAGGGAAGAAGATGGCCACCTTTATGCTTGATTTTTGTGTTTTTGACTCATAATGAGACTTCATGATGTATATTATGATTGTAAATAGTCTATGACCCTTTGGAGAAATGTAAAAATGGTATTACGTGATAGATAAATGAATGAGTATGGTGTATGTATTCTAGATCATAATGTGAGTGTTTATGCCAATGTATGCAATTGAGAAAAGCTTGGTGTAATGTGTATGAGTGAGGGTGAGGAGGCCAAAATGAGATGCAAATGGTTTGTGACCATTTGGGCAGCTTCCACAAGTCTTAAATATGCTTTTAAACTTGCCCAAAAGGTGCCAAGACTAAGGGAAATCCATTTGGTAATTTTGGTTCCCAATATGGAGCCAAAATTGACCATAATGGAACCCCATACCATTTTTGGCCAAATGAGTTAGTCCTGCCCTAAAACTTGGCATGAAATTAGGTCTCATTAAGATATTTTTGGGAAGCTAAAGATCATAATTTTTAGAGACCTAGAGAATATTTGATGAATTTTCAAAGTTGGGATTTTTCATGGATTCTGGTATGGGTACTGTTCATACTGGCAGTTTTGAATTCTGTGTCACCCGATGGCCAAATGGTATCCAATGCTTATGAAATTTTATATGCATAAATTAAAGGTCATAAGATTTCTGTAGCCACAGAGATCACCTCATTTGGAGGTCTAGAGAGGAAGATATGCATTTTTGAAGGTTCTACCCAGTATCAGACATCTTGCCAGACCCGAGGTACTGTTCCATCGATTTTCGGGAGTTTGGCTTTATGAACTGATTTGAATATATTTTTTCTCTCTATTTAACATCCACATATTTCCATAGTGATATCATTTGCAAGCATTGGATTTTTTTGGAATTAGTTAGACATTTTTGAAGTCCATATCAGTAAACTATGACAGTATCAGGAACCCTTCCGACCAGTAGAAGATTTCACGTGTCAAACGTATTATATATGAAATTTTAAGACTTATAAATATTTTTATCATGACGTAGACGTCTTAAGCTTCCTAGAATGACTGAGATTACATGTTTTCAATTTTTCTGGATTTATTTGTGAATTTACAAACTTTGCCCAGAAATGAGGCCAAGTCTGCCGAAAATGAATCTACATGTCTCATATCCCTTTTTGGTTTCCATGGGTTTAAAGCTAGTTTTTGTGATTGAAATGAGTTCTAATCATGAAAATAAATATGAGGATGCATAGAATGAGCTCACACAGTCCACGTGACACCAAATGGGTTTTTGGATATGATGACTTGCAAATAGAAGTCCAAATCTTCATGCCTCCTTTATGAGAATTATGTGCATGTTTCATGATAATTATGCTATTCAAAGGCATGAGATGAGCTAGAATTATGGTGTTACATCACACAAGTCTCAAATGCACTTTCAAACTTGCCTAAAAGGTGCCACAACCAAGGGAAGGCCATTTGGCAAGTTTGGTACCCCATATGAAGCCAAATTTGACCATAATGGAACCCTATATCACTTCTTGGCCAAATGAGCTAGCCTTGATCTAAGATTTAGCATGAAATTAGGTCTCATTTGAGAGCTTTTTGGGAAGCTAAAGATTATACTTTTTGGAGGTCTATAGAATATTTGATGATTTTTCAAAGTTGGCAATTTTCATAGTTTCTGGTTTGCTGCACTATTCATTTGGTCCAAAATTAAACTCTATCATACAAGGCTCAAATGATGTCCAATTGTCATGAAATTTTTTATACAAAGAAACTATACAATCACAGTGATTCGTGCCAACTAGAAGCACCTCATTTGAAGGTCTAGAGAGGGAGATATGAATTTTTGAAATTTCTATCCAGTATCAGTAAAATTGCCTGACCAGAAGTACTGTTCCATTGAATTTCGAAGTCTGGGCTTGATGAATGTATCTAGAGATATTTTTCCTCTCTAGCTAACATCCATATATTTCTAGCTTGGTATCATTTGCATGGATTGGATTTTTGTGGAATTAATTGGACATTTTCAAAGTTTCTACAGAATTTTGTGATAGTTCCAGATTTTAGTCAGACCTTTGGACCATTTTGGATGTCAAACGTCCTCTATGATGCATGTCATGGTCTGGACGTATTTTTATGTGAAGTAGACATCTATAGCTTCCTATAATGATTAAGATTGCATGATTTCAATTTTTTTAGATTTAGTTATAATTTTTCAAAGTTTGGTCAGAAAATGGAGCAAATCTGGCTGAAATTAAATAAGCTCATTTCATGCTTTATTTCAGTTTCCATGAGTTATGGGCATGATTTTGTGATGCCGATGAGTTGTAATGATGTATTTAAATATGAGGATGCATAGCATGAGCCCACATGGTCCACGTGACATTGATTGAAATTTTAAGTATGGTGCAACGCAAATAAACCCATTATTTTCATCCCCTGTTTCATGTGCTCTCATGGAAATGATGATGTGAAGCTTATGAATGTCATGAAATGAGTAAGAATTTATGGGGTTACAACTTTCCAACTATGCAAATTTTTATGAATGAAAATGCATGCTCCCTTGCATATATGCACCCATACACCAAATATATATGTTAAAATTGCCTAAGTGACCATTGTGTAAGAGCTAAGAGGTTAAGGTATTACAAGTTAGACATAAAAAAGGTTGAGAGGTGGTTGATGCAACTAGAAAAGATCTTTGAAGTTATGATGTGCACTTTTGAACAAAAGGTTAGACTAGCTATTTATAAGTTGGAAGGTGAAGTAGAGCATTGGTAGCGTAGTGCATCTAGGTTGCTAGTGTTGAAGGGCATAGCCTTGACTTAGGAGATCTTTCAAATAGCCTTTGAGAGCAAATATTTTCCATTAGCAGTAAGGGTTAGTAAAGAGGCTGAATTGAACTTCCTTGAGCAAGGAGAGATGACAGTGGACTAATATGCAGTGAAGTTTATTCAGTTATCCTATTTTTCTTCATATCTAAAATGGTTTGATGATGAGCCTTGGAAGGCCAATAAGTTTGAGAAGGGCTTTAAACCAGAATTGAAGGATAAAATTGCACCCCTTTAGATTCGTAACTTTAATGGGTTGGTTGAAAAGTGTAAAGTATTTAAGAAGGCCTTGATAGAGATTGAGACCAAGAAAAAGAAGACAATAGAGGGCAACCATGATAGAGGTGTAAAACCCTTTAGGGGTAGTGGCAAGAAGAGGGCTAGCAGTAGTAGTGGCTCCTAGGGTAGGATGTAACATCCCTAATTCTTAATTACTATGATTAGGCTTAATTATGCAGTTAATGATTATAAATCAAGGTCTAAAATCATTAAAATTAATCAAATTAGAAAAAGTGAGAGAATTTGAATCTTGATATTATTAGGGTTATCAGTTAAACAACCAACACCATTTGAATCCACAAGTAATTCTAATTATCATTTAAAACCTTTGATTCATGTTTCATTGATTTCAAACTCAAATCCTCATATAATATCCTTAAGTCATTACATAATATTATCATAACAAATCTCAAGATTTCTAAGTCAAAAATAAAAGTATGGGAACCTTTGTTGCAACTTGGACCTTTCCCATCGCAGCTAAGTTCGTTATTGAAATCTAAAAACCAAGTTTCGAGACTCTTACCATGACTTGGTACACTTGCATCATGGCATAAGAGGCTACTAGACCTCAAAATCAAAAATATTAACCTTGTGCCATGGCAAAGGTGGTATCGGGACCTACTATTCATACTCTTGCGATGTTGAGGCAAGCGTATGTCACGTCATAGTGAGAGAGCCTCGTAGAACTCTCCAAGCTTCTCTCCTGACCCTTGTTACCATGAGTTTACTCTCTATTACCCTCTTTGGGCGAATTTCTTGTGTTATGTTGCAGCACTCCTAGCTTCTGCATCTCCCTTGGTTGCGACTTAAGTAGTTTTGGTCGTGGCTCAACCCCTCATACAATTAAACTTTCTAAATTCATCCCACACATACCAAGCCTAACATAAGCATGATTATCATCATTTAACTATCATTAGCAAAGAAATTCTCCCTATCCATAGATTAATCTTAATAAGAAATAATTGAGAACTTCTCACCCAAGCTTGTTAATGATCTATTGCACCAATTTAGGGTCCATACATCAAAGCTCAGCATGATTCACTCCCCACAACTCCATTTTTGCACATGTACAAATCATGTAGCAAAAGTCAATCTAAAATGTGGGAATTCAGCACATACACCACACAAGAGAAGAGGGAACACTTACCCATACACCCAAGAAGTCAAATGGACTGAGTTGAGTCTTAACTACTAAGAACACACCATGGCTTGTAACATCCGGTCCCTCTATAAACGTGAGAAACGCGATGTTCGATTTCTTTGTAAACGTCAGAAATGGGTCTGATACAAAAGAAAGTCCTCAAAATAGAAGGAATTGAGGCCAACTAAAATTAGAATAAAATTTTAAATAATAGAAAATAAGGATTTGAGCCTTGAGTTGCCTAAAAATTAAGGTCGGAGTGATTTGAAAAATTTGTCGAAAGGCCAGTGGCATTTTCGTAAATATAGGAACTTTTTGGAAAACTCACAAGAGGGCTTTTTAAAAGAAAGTTTTAAGTTCTTCAGGGTTCTTAGAGGCCCTAAAAACCATGGAACCCTCAGGATAGTTGAAACCCTTCTGGTGAGCAATTTCGGTTGTCGGTTGACCAAAACTTTGACCGAATAATTTGGAATGGTTTTAAATCCAAATTGAGTGATTCCAAAGGAATTTTATAAATTAGAGAACTTACATTTTATGATGGAAAAGATGGTTCTCAAAAAGGATCTAAAACGAGCTCAAACGGCATAGTCAAAATGTAGTGTCAAGAATGGTAATTATGGAAAAAGTCAAAACTATTCCCCCCACCTTTTCTTTATGTCATCCACGCCTTCTCTATTGGAATTGCCAACTTAAATTCTACTAAATACCAGTAGCTATGGTGTGATGAAGGAAGGGAGGAGAGAGAAAGGAAAGAAAGCTAAATAGGTAAGCATATATGCAAAATCTCATGTTATGGTAGTTAGTAATCTTACTCCACTCTTCATGCTCTTTCTAATAGTGGTTTCAACTGCATGAAAGGATGATTTTGGTGGCTGACCTCATGAGAAAAAGTGGAGGTTTGGAGCAACCAAATAGAGCAAGAGAATCACCATTTAGCAAGCTTTTAAATAAGGTATGATATGCAATAGAAAAACTTATTTTTTTCGAATTTCAATGGCTTCCATATTAGGTCTAGAGAGAGAAACTAGAGAGGGGAAGGAATTCAAGCCAAAACAAGGTAGAGACAAGAATATTCAAGCATGAGAAATAATAATATGCAAAGAGAACAAAGAAAGAACTATGAATTTATAAAATAGAAAAGCTAGGGGTTTGTAAATATAACAAAAAATTTGATTCTATCTAAGAGTTTCCAAGCCTATGTGAATGTTTGTATGAGTTCCTAAGACCCCTAGAGAGCTTCCCACATGCCCCTCCCATCCAAGAAAGCAAAGAAACTCCATAGACTCCTTAAGGAAGTCTTGCCTTGGCCTAGGGCAGAAGTAATACTTAGGGAGTGTTTTAGTTGCTTCCAAGCTTAGTTTTGTATCATATATGATGGGAGAGTATGAGAGAAAGCCTTGAAAAAATTTTAAAAGCTATAGATAGTGAGATGGAGGTGTAGGCTCTATAATGTAGTATAATGAAGCAACTCCTAGATAGGCTCCTTAAAATAATTGTGTGATGACTCCAAGGGGTCTAAATAGAGTCAAGAATCATAGATTAAAGGAGAGAAGGGAGCCAAGATCATAAATTTTTGTAGTTGCTTCATTAAGTGTCTTATGGAAACCTAATGGAGCCATAAACCAAAGTAGCATCATGCAAAGTGTGTATAATGCCAAGGCTTGTTCCCATGAGTAACTCATGTTTCTTTTGGTGTGTCTAGGCCAAGAGAAATGATCTCCACCTTCTTGGGTGTGTGAGGTGAAGGGAGAAGACTCAAGGCTTAAGGAAAAAGTATGTAATTGCTTCCAAGGTAGCTCTCTCCATTTTCTCTCATGCATGGATGTGTGCTTAGCTTGTCTTAGAATGTGTGTATGTGTATTTTCAAGTCACGAAAAGTATGATAGCATGATTTCATATGCCATGGTTTTATGATGACATATTATGTTTTATATGATGTTTATGATGTGTGCTTGGGTTTGCTTGAGTATGGTGAGGCCAAGAACCCTTAGCCATGGTGAAGATGAGCCAAGAACCCTTAAGATTAGTTGAGACAAAGCAAAGAGTCTCCCAAAAGCAAGATGGACTCCCAAAAGGATGGTAGAGTCCAAGAATGTCTTAAAGAATGGGTAAGGCAAGTCCAATATCCACAAGAAATTAGGTGAGGCCAATCCACTTGCTTGGCAAGCCTTTGTATGTTATGTATGACTTTCTCAAATGATGAAAATGTCTATTGAATGTTTGCACATGTCAACATGATCATACATGCATTTATGAGACTTGTTTACATCCATTATGTATGATTGAATGGGAGATGAGCTATTGGGATTCTTTAAATCTCATCCCCCCTCTCTAATGTTCTAATATGCTAGGTGGACCCAAAGAGCAAGGCAATGAGAGTCAACCACATGAGAGATGAAGGATTGACATTAAAATGTGAAAATTTTGTGACTTTAAGGTTACAAGAATGGCATATGTTGTAATTCATAGATTATATGTCTTATGAAGTCATCAACATGTATAAATATGTTGATGTATGATGTATAAATGAGAGGATATGATATGTGAATGCTAGAATGTAATTTGAGTATGTAATGCTAAGTATTGTTTCTTGGAAGTTTGATGTAAGTATGTATAATTGCAAGTGGCATAGCGAAAATGAGAGGCATGGAGTTTGGGACCATTTGGGAAGCTCACACAAGTCCCATTTATGCTTTTAGACTTGCCCAAGAGGTGCCAAACCCTAAGGAAAACCATTTGAACATTTTGGTATTCCATATGGAGCCAAAATTGACCATAATGGAACTCTAAGTCACTTTTTATCTAAATGAGCTCTTCTTAGTCTGAGATTTGGCATGCAATTAGATCTTGTTGAGATATTTTTAGAAAGATAAAGAACATAATTTTTGGAGGTCTACAGAATATTTGATGAATTTTTAAAATTGGCAATTTTTTTTGATTTTGGTCTGATGCACTGTTCACTTGGTCCAAAAATGAAATCTATCACATAGGGCTCAAATGATGTCCAACTGCTACAAAATTTTATACAGAGAAACTAGACATTTCCAATGACTTATGTCAACTAGAAGAACCTCATTTGGATGTCTAGAGAGGGAGATATGAATTTTCAAAGAATCTGTCTAATATCAAGAACTCCAGTCCTCTGTTACTGTTTGATTGGGTTTCGAGGTCTGGGTGTGCCTAAGCTAGTTTGGAATTATTTTTCCCTCTATTTAACATTCACAAATTTCTAGATTGGTATCATTTACATGGATTGAATTTTTGTGAAATTAATTGGACATTTTTAAAATTTGCTACAGAATTTTGTGAAAGCACCAGTGGATAGCCTAACCTCTAGACCATTTTGCATGTCAAACATTCTCTGTGTTGGATGTTATGGTTTGAACATATTTTTAGAATATATTAGACATGTGTAGCTTTCCAAAATGGCTAATAATTCTTGATTTTTATTTTTCTAAAATTAGTTATGATTTTCCAAAGTTGTGACAGAAAAGGGGATAAATCTGGCCAAAAATGAATATGTGTATTTTGAGCTTCCCATTGAGTTCCTTGAGATATAGGCCACTTTTGATAATGCAAATGAGTTGTATTCATGTAATTAAATATGAGAATGTGTTGTATAAGCTCACATGGCCCATGTGACACTGAATGAAATTTTTATACACGACGCAACGTAAGAAAATGCATTATTTTAATTCCCTTTTTCTTGCTCTTTCATGGAATCTATGAATGTAAAGCATAGGAATATTGTGAAATGAGCTAGAAATATATGGTATTACATGGTTTATCCTTAAAACTTGAATTTTCGTACATGAAATTAGCCATATACCAAAGCTAGCATATAACATCAAATCTGAGCAAGGTTACACCACACAATGAAAGCAAACACTTACCCTATAGTTCCATTAAGTCCAAACTCTGAAAATCTTACAAGGAATCACCCAAATACCAAATTTTAGATTTGAGAAGGAGATGAAAATGCCCAAAATTAGAAACTAATCAGAATAAAATGAAGAAGAGAATGAGAGGAACAAGTTTTATATAGATCATCTTAGCCAAATCTTCCTCTAGAAATGATAAATGGTGGGAGAATGTATAAAAGCCCTAGCCCCTCTTCTCAAGTGTGAAAATGGCTTCCTTATTCTGTAGAACATGAGTATCTTAGCAGCCAAATAGATGGGGAGAAGGCCTCTTAGGGTTTTAGTAAAGATGGGCTGGTCTAATGGGCCTATTATTTCAAGTGGGCTAGTGCTAGGTGAGATGGGCTACAGAAACTCTAGGGGTTAGGGAGAGTGTACTGATCTAAAGGCCCAAAAATCCATTTAGGTTATAGTGGAAATTTATTAGGCCACAAGTTGGAGGGTTTATAGTGGGTTTGGGCTGTCTTAAGGGCCTAGATATTACTCATGGTCTGATTTATTTTCAGAATTGGGCCAAGGTTCATTGGTTTGGGCTGCATAATTTTTTTGTTTTTGTGTTGGGGATGGAATGTGTTGATCCAATAGGCTAAGGCCTAATTGGCCTCACTTCCCCAAGTTTGGGCTAAGGCTAAATGGGCTCTTGTCTTACTTAAATTTACTAATAAGTTTTAGGCTTTCTAGAAAATTTAAGTTAAGCCCACAAGGACACTAATATTGGGTTCTTCTACTAAGTTCATGGCATAATTAGGCTTCTACCTCACTAAACCTAATTGGGCCAATGCTAAGTGGTCTTTCTCTTGGGCCAAGTCTCACAATAAGAAATTGGGTCTGTACCTATAATAATTGGGTCTCCATTAGTTTCTAACCATGGCCTATTTAATTTAATTTGGGCCTAGATGAGGTTTTAAACCTAATTAAACCTCAAACCCACATTAATAATTTATTCTTCTCTAAATTTCCATTCACATGGTGTGACAACCCTACCTTCTAATCACTGTAATTAAAGTTAAATGTGCGATTAATTATTAATTATCAAGGTTTGAGTGGTTACAATCTATCACATTGTGAAAATATGGGAAAATTTAAACATTGACGTTAGGGTCATCACCATACCACCACACCAATCAAAATTTGCATAAAAGAAATCCTACTACCATAAAGGGTTTATGATACAACCATTCATCAGTTTCGATACCCAATAACCTTCCACAAGCATCCCTATATTGTCTCTTTATTTGACATCACCGCGGTGAGTTGGACCTTCGCCGCGGCCAACCTATGTGGCGCCGCGGCGGAAACGCCTCCTGGAACTGCTGCTCGACTCCCAGGATTCTCGCCTCGGCGCAATATATTCGCGTCGTGGTGAGTTTTGCTTCTGTCCAATCCCTTATTTTATTTTCTCGACTCGCGCCGCGGCAGGACATACTGAGCCGCGGCGAGTTTTGGTTCTGTTACGCTCCTGGGCGATTTTTTTCGCTCTACGCCGCGGCGCACCTCGCCACTGTCACTCCCTGGGCCAATATTTCTCCCATTGCGCCGCGGCGGGATTTGTTGTGCCATGGCGCCTTTTGGCTCTGTCTTCCATTTAGCCGAGGTGAAGCCTTCTTGGCCGCAGCGAGACTCCCTCTTGTGACTACATTACCTAAATTTCGACCCCTACACCCCAAATCTCATCTTAGAGACACTCTAGGTCCACTTTCCCTTATTTTATGTGATCCTAATGGTGTTTATCTACCCTATTTACCCATCAATCTATCCCTTACCATTGCAAAACTTAATTACTCCTTCCTACTCACCCAACTAGCTCATATTAGCAAATTCATGAATATATGACAGCAAGAACACACACCTTAGCAGCAATTACATCCCATACAATTTCCATAGTGATTTCCATTCAACAATAGCTTACCTCCAAGGCACCATATGACTACAATTCTCATATAGTAATCCATATCACAATTTCAGCAAAACTACATATATTTAATGCTATAGTTCATACATTGATATTCACTATAATGAGACTTGAATCTTTAACGGTTACATTTCATTTAAACAAAATATAAATGCCTACACTTGGCAACATGATTACATGATGATGCTATGAAAACTAATAACAAAATTGCATCTATCCTATTCTACTCAGACCAAGTGTAGCTTCCCACACCCGGCCTCAGCTCATGGATGTTCATCCACTTGCTTACCCTTATCCTTACTTGAAGAACTTTCACCTGAAATATTAATCCCATAAAACGGGGCGAGATTTAAATCTCAGTAACCAAAGCAATTCCATCATATATCCAATTTAATTAGCATATAAGCATGAATCAAAATCACATCAGAATTATATCCATCATAACAGCGAATGAAATAATTAGGCTATCATGATTACTATCCCATACTAGCAATCATATTATCACATGTTAAAGGCCATTAACACCGGGAAAGGCCCGTCCACGGCACCTACTCCCTATTGAGC
Organism: Erythrophleum ivorense; assembly: GCA_026724425.1. Taxonomy (NCBI): domain Eukaryota; kingdom Viridiplantae; phylum Streptophyta; class Magnoliopsida; order Fabales; family Fabaceae; genus Erythrophleum; species Erythrophleum ivorense. The sequence continues at coordinate 50,539 of JAIUCV010001097.1, forward strand.
ACAACCGGGGCTCAGTGCATCTGGGTTTGATCATAACCTGGTGCTCGATCGAAGCACATGCACGGGTGGCAGCCGCACCACAGCTCCACCATGGACTCACAAGGTCCAATCACAATTCAACAGATAGCCAATTAATTCATTCAACATTTCAAATCATTTATATACAGCAACATATGAAATTAAATCAAATATATACATGGAATTGATATAAACCCAATTACCTCACTTGTAGACACTTGCAACAATCACCAATGGTGCAGAAGTCCTCCTATAACCATAGCATCATAGAATTACTACTCTAATTCATCATTAACAGTTACAATCAATACCCAAAGAATTTAAGATGCTAATGACTACCTAAGAATCACTTACTCAGCCACTTTAAGTCCCAAATTCGGATTAAATTGTCCTCCACGAAAAAACTCAATATTCCACCCAAAATCCTAAGCAATTTCGTACATAAATAATACCCATTTTATAAATTAGCTATGGGGGTCTCAAATTAACAAATGAAGCATCAAAATGGAGGGTTTAAACTCACCCAAGGTCAGCCCTAATCTCAACCTACGAATTTCACCAAGAAAACCCTCAAACACCCACATTTCAGATTTTGGGTAGGATGAAAATGCTCCAAATGAAAAACTAATCGGGCCAAATTAAAGAGAAAGATGAGGGGATTAAGTTGCATAACTATTACCTTAGCTGAATCTTGCTCTAAATGTGAGAAAATGTAGAATTAGTGCCCCCAACCCTAGCCTCCTTCTCAACCTCCGAATTTTGCTTCTTGAGTTTATGTTTCAGCAAGTGTGAGGAAGAGGCTGGTGTATTAGGGTTTTAGTTGGGTTTAAGTTGGGTCAAAAATGGGTCATGGGATGCTCCAAGGTCCATCTTCACTTGGGCTTCAGATTTTTAGGTTGTTGGGCCAGTTTTAGAGTGTTGGGCTGCAGAATTTTACTGGGCCAGTTTTATGCAATTGGGTTGCTGAAATTTAATTAAGTTTGGGCCAAGTTTGAAGAGCTAAAAAATGTGGGTCTGCACAAGGGTTATTGGGCCACTTAAAGGAGTCTATACAAGGTGGATTTTGGGCCTCCATCACACTAATTGGGTTGGGTCTGCACCTAACCCATTGGGCTTCCATTAGCCTCTTCTCATAATCTATTAATTTAGGCCTAGATAGAATTTTTATCCTAATTAAATCTCAAACTCATTTTAATAATTTATCTCTCTAAAATCTCCATCCACTTAATTTATCCAATTCTCCCATTTCAATTATTCCTAATTAGTCTAATCCATGATTAATACCTTAATTAATTATGGGGTGTTACACATGGTTTGCCCAATTATTTTGTAATAATTATTCTTAATTATGTCTAACCCATGATTAACGCCTTGATTAATTTTAGGGTGTTACAATAGGATTTTTGTAATTTGATGTCAAAGAATGGATACATTTGTTATTTATGTAATGTCGACTCTCTCTCATATGCAAAAGTAGGGAAATATGATGTATACACCATATTTGGAGACAAATGTAGAAGAACATGCATTTTTGACATGTATGTGCCATGGAAAGTGTGTGTATAAGACTAAGTGAGAGAGTGATTTTGAGTTCTATGAGGTTTTGGCCCTACTACGATGCCTATATATGCTGTAAATTATGTGTTAGACGTGCTCAAATGGTTACTTGCACAAAGAAATTTCATTTTGGACCATTTGGAGCCATTTAGATGTCAAAATGAGCCATAATTTACCCATAAACCAAAACTAGACCAAATGAGTGAATTTTAGCATGATATTTTGTAGAAATTTATATCTCATTTAGAGCTTTTCACAGAGTTAAATAACATAATTTTTGGAGCTCTGTAGAATTTATTATAATTTTTTAAAGTTGGATGAATTATACAAAATTGCCCTATCATTATTCATTTGGTCAGTTTTAGTCTTTTGTGTATTTGAGGGGCCAAACAAACTCCAATTCTTGTGAAATTTTACAGGCATATAGTAAGCTTTCCATAGTCACTGAGATCACTCAATTTGGAGTTGTGTAATTCAAGATATGCAAGGTTAAAGTTTTAGGTCTATATGTGGACAAAATTTTGATAGTAGTATTGTTCCATTGGATTTTTATGTCTCAAACGACTTTGTTTGGATCTAAAATTTTTCTAGCATATAGATTATATCCTAAGCTTTCCAGAAAGTGCTCATTTACTTAATTTCTAGTATTTTTACCTTAAGTTATAAATTTTTGAATTTAAAGTCAGAATTATATGATTATGTGAAACCATGGATATTTCGTAGTTTGGAATGTATGGTCTTGAATTTGAATTCCTTGCTTATTTTTGTGATATTTCTAATTCAGCAAGTATAATAAGGATGAAAGTTGAGATTGGTAAGTTGAAATGGTGCATTTAAGTAAAAATGAAATATTTTGACATCTAATGACGGTATTTATCGCTGCTAAAAGTGTTGAATTTATGAAAAATGATGTTATAAGCACAATATGATGTAAAATTCATGCTATTTTAATATGGTATTATAGGTTTTCCCTAAAGAGATTAGTGGTCTACCTCCAAAGAGAGTTAGAATTTTTCATTGACTTAGTTCTTGGTATAAGTCTAATCTCTAAAGCCCCAAATAGAATGACATTTGCTGAGTCTGTTGAGTTGAAAAGTCAAATAGAAGAATTGCATGAGAAAGGATTTATTAGGTCAAGTGTGTCTCCATAGGGAGCACTAGTATTGTTTGTCAAGAAAAAAGATGGTAGTCCTAGGCTTTGTATAGATTATAGACAATTGAAACAAGTGACCATCAATAATAAATACCCTTTGCCTATGATTGATGATTTGCTTGATCAATTAGTGGGAACGTTAGTCTTTTCAAAGATTGATCTTAGGCCTAGATACCATTACTTTAAAGTAAAAGTGGAGGATGTACTTAAAATTGCTTTTAGGACTCAGTATGTAATGTCTGGTTTTCGTAAAAACGATGGAAACAAATAGATTTTCAAAGTAAGTCCTTTGAAATGAATTGGTTAAGGCCCAAAAAAATTAGAATAATAATTTAGACATTAAGTAATGAATTTAGGAGGCTGGAGGTACCCTGAAACAAATGCTAAAATAACTAGATGAAAATTAACGAAATAACTACATAACGTAATAACATTTTTGTAATTTTGGAAAAATTTTAGACTTCTCATAGGAGGGCTTTTTAATTGGAAAATTTGAGTTCTCTAGGGTTCTTAAAGGCCTTGAAAACCATGGGAAGTTCTAGGACAGTTAAAACCCCTTTGGTGTACGTTTTCTAACGTCGGTTAACCCAAACTTTGACCCTTTCGCTCAAGAAGGTGTTAGCTCCAATTTGAGTGATTCCAAAGGCATTTTATAAGATTGAGAACCTAAATTTTATGATGGAAAATACAGTTCTAAAAATGGAGCTAAAATGGACCAGAAACGAAAATCCTAAGATTAAGGGACATAATTGAAAATTTGGAAACAATTTCCTAAACCTACCTATATATGCCTTATGCCCCACTCTTCCCTTCACTTAGCTCATTTTATTTTTGCTCTAAACCAGAGATAGAAGTAAGAGAGTGAGGCACACAAGGGAGAGGAGAAAGGGAGGAGAAAAAGCAAGGAAAAGGTATGATTTTTCATGGATTTTCTTGGTTTCTCTTTAACAAACTCCTTCTCCTCCATCTTCCCTTCTTTCTTATAGTTTTATTTAAGCTCTTGGGTCTATTTTAAGGTCAAAACAAGGAGGAATTTTTTATTTTGAGAGGAGAAGCCAACCAAAGAGAAGAACAAGCAAAAGAAAGCCAAGAAACCAAGGTATTTTGCCACTTTATGTTTGATTCTTCTTGTCCCTTTCCTTATGATTTTCAACCCTTATGAGACCAGCCCTAAGGAGTTAAATTTCTAGCCAAACCAAGAGTAAATCTTAGGAAAATAAGGGAGAAGAACAAGAATATGAAAAAGTAACAATCAAATAATCATTAGATTTCAAGATAGCAAAGTTAGGGTTTCAAGTGTTCCCTTAAAATTTTGTTTTGATGCAATAGTTCCTAGGCCAAAATAAGTATTTGAATGATCTCTAGAGATCCCTAAGAAGCTCTTCACATGCATCTCCCATCAAGAAAACAAAACAAACTCACTTGGTGCCTCCTTAATACATAGCCACGGCCTAGAGAGGTTGGAGTACCAAGAGGTAGTTTTAATTTATTCCAAACTTGATTTTGAGTCATATATGATGGAAGAGGATGAGAGGAAGCCTAAAAAAAATTTTAGAAGCCATGGATAGTGAGATGTAGTTATAGGTTCCATATTGTGACTTAAAGAAGCAACACCTAGCTAGGCTCTTTGAATTAATTGTGTAATGACTCCAAGAGGCTTAAAAGGAGTTAAGAACCTTAGAAGGATGGAAAGAATGGAGCAAAGATCATATTTTCCTAAGGTTGCTTCATTAGGTGCATTATGGAACCATAAAAGAGCCATATGAACCACCTAGCTTTTCTAATGAATGTATAGCTTTAGAATTTGTTCCAAAAGTGTAATTGGCTTCCATATAATGTGTTTAGGCTAAGGGAAACAAGTCTCACATCCTTGTGAGTGTGTGGCCATGGGAGAGGAAGCATTTCAAAAGGAAAAAGTGTGTTGTTGTAACAAAGGTAGCTCTCTTTTCTTTCTATCATACATGAGTAGATGTTTATCTTGTCTTTAAATGTGTGTATGTATGTCTTAAGCCATGAAAAATGTTTTAGCAAGTTTCTAAATGCCATGGTACTATGATGTTATGTTATACATTCAAATGATGGTTTATGAAATTGCTTTGGTTTGCTTGAGTGTGGTGAAGCCAAAAGCCTCCTAGCCATGGTGAGGATGAGCCAAGAACCCTCAAGAATAGTTGAGACAAAGCTAAAAGTCTCCCAAGAGTAAGGCTTAGTTAAAAGCCCTTTTGGAACATGGGTGAGGCAAGTCCAAAATCCCTAAAAAGAATGGGCGAGGCTAAACTACTTGCTTAGCAAGCCTATGTATGTTTCATATGACTTCTTGAATGCTAAAAATATTCCATGAATGATTACATGTTCCATGATATCCATGCATACATTTTTAGACTTGGATTGCATTCTTTGCATATGGTTGAAAGGGAAAAGAGCTATTGGGATTCCTAGAATCTCATCCCTTCCTCCCCTTTATCTAACATGACTAAGTGGATCAAGTGAGCTAAGAAATGGGAGCCACCAAGCTTGAACAAGAGAGTTTGACAACAAAGTGTATGAAAATGTCCATTTTGTAGCCATATGAACAGCATATGATGTAATCCTTTGTTGTATATGATGTATGACCTCATGAACACATGTAAATATATGAATATATTGTGTATGAATGAGATTTGATGTCATATATATGATATAGCAATTTTTGGGCATTGAATGGCAAGATATGGCTTATGTATTCTTGTGTATACTTTGGGGTGAGAGTGTGATTTTGTGAAATCTGGGTTTGTACACCTTTGAGACATGTTTAGTACACCATTTTGGTGCTTTTCCATATGCTCAAGTGGCCATGGATGTCTTGGAAGTGGAATTTGCCCATGAAATGAATTTGCAACCCTATGACATATTCTGAACAAATGAATGAATTTGCCCATGAAATTTGGCATGCATATAAATCTCATCCAAAGATTTTTGGAAAGCTAAAGAATAGATTATTTGGAGCTTTGTGAAATTAATTATGATTTTTCAAAATTATCATTTTTTCTGCTATTTTGGTATAAGCACTATTTATATGGTCAGTTTCTTGTGTTATGTCATTCGAGGGTCAAATGGTGTCCAATGCTCATGAAATTTTATAGCAATAAACTTGACATGATAATATTTCTATGGTGACTAACAATCCAATTGGATGATTGAGCAGGGGGATATGAATTTTTAAACTTCAATGACAGTAGCAATAACGATAGGCAACTTTGGTTACTATTCCATCAATTTCTGGTGGTCAAACGTCCCTGTTGTAGTCTAAAATTATTTTTAGAATAAAGTAGACATCTTTAGCTTTCTATAATGATATAGTGTGCTTGATTTTGAATTTTCTAGAATTAGTTATAATATTTCAAAGTTCATGACAGAAAGCTAAAATACCAACCCGAGGCTGCACATGCTATTTTTATGTATATACTCCATTAGCACGAGTTCTTGGCCACTTCTTGAGATGGTTCTGAGTAGTACTGGCATAATTAAATATGAGAATGAGATGGATGACTTCATATGGTCCACAAGACACAAAATGAAAAAAAATTATCTACAACGTAACACAATTTAATTGAATATTTTAATAGCTTTTATTTGGGAAACTTGTATGATTCAAGGAAGTGAGTCTAAAAATGATGTGAGATGAGCTTAATGAATATGGTGTTACATAGTATGGCTATTATAAGTTCCTAGTCATGTCATTTAGGTTAACTAATGCCCCTACCATTTTTATGGACTACATAAATAGGATTTTTAAGCTATACTTTGATTGGTTTTAATAGTGTTCATTAACGATATTTTTGTTTACTCAAAAAGTAGTGAGGAGTATGAGGAGCATCTTAGGATAGTTCTTCAGACCTTGAAGGAGCATATCCTATATGCCAAACTTAGTAAGTGTGAATTGTAATACCATATTAAGATAGCACAAGTTCTATATCACAATATGCTTAGAATATCATTTTTCATATATTTGGCACTTTTAGTAGTAGAAAATATAATCATTGAATGTCAAATTAATTCATTTTTGCTCAAATGAACTATTTCAACTTACTAAACTCATGTTTCATCCTTAATACACTTGTTTATACAGAAACATCGCAAAGGAAAACATGAAATTCGGGTTTAAGGTTAAGCATCACATATTATAACCATTTCTCCATTTTCATGTCATTCCATAATTTTGTCCAAAACTTCAAAAATTCATATCTTAAGCCAAAGAGCTCCAAATCGCCTAAATTAGGACTATATAGAAAGCTCAGGACATAAACTAACAACCATAAAAATCCTAAATCACAAAAAATTCGTTTAGGCCATGAAAATCTAATAGAACAGTACCATTATTAGTTGTTCATGCATGTATATACTTGAAATTTTGAAATTTCATATCTTGAGCTAAACAACTCCAAATTGAGTGATCTTAGTGGCTATGAAAATATTATGATGCCAACTATATGCATGTAAAATTTCATGAGCATTTGAGTTTATTTGCCCCCTCAAATACCCAAAAAACCAGAACTAACCAAATGAACATTGCACATGCAGTTTCTGCATAAATCAGCCAACTTTGAAAACTCATAAGAAATTCTATAGAGCTCTAAAAATTATATTCTTTCACTCTATGAAAATCTCTAAATGAGATTTATATGCCTGCCAAATTTCATGCCAAAATTCGTCCATTTAATCTAGTTTTAGTTCAGGGGAAAAATATGACTCATTTTAATGCCAATTTGGTTCCAAATGGTCCATAATGACTTCTACTTGTACAAGTGACCATTTGAGCATGTACAATAATCTAGAAAATTGAAAATAAGGATCTAAGGTTTAAGAAACCCAAAAACCAAAGTTGGAGTAGCTAAATAAAATCAGACAAAAACTAGTAGCATTTTTTGTAATTTTGAGCAACTTTTAGAAAACTCAAAGAAAGGATTTCAAATGGAAAAATTGAGTTTTCTGGGGTTCTCAGAGGCTTTAAAAATCATAGAAACCCATAGAATGGTTAAAACCCATCCGGTTTATATTTTAGAACGTCAGTTGACCCAAACTTTGACTGATTCACTTGGGAAGGTTTTTAATCCAATTTGGGTGAAACCAAAGGCATTTTATGAATTAGAAGACCTAAATTTTATAATGAAAAAGATGGTTCTCGAAAAGAAGTTGAAAGGAGCTACTATTTTTCTGTAATTTGGGTAGAGGAAGTCATGCTTAAGGTGGGAGAAAAAGGGAGAAGTGTGTAGGAGCTTCTAAAAACACACTTTTTCAAAAATTTCAATTTCATCTTTCCATAATGACAATTTTGTTTTGGCTCCTTTTTGAGAACCATTTTTTCCATTATAAAATCTAAGTTCCCATTTTAATAAAATGCCTTTGGAATCACTCAATTTGGAGTTAAAACCTTATCAAATGAATCTGTAAAAGTTCAGGCTCACTAACATTGGAAAATGTATACCGGAGGGGTTTTACTAGTCTCGGGGCTTTCCATGGTTTTTGGGGCCTCTAAGAACCTTAGAAAACTCAAATTTCCCATTTAAAATGCCTTTCTATGTATTTTTCCAAGAGTTGCACTTAGTTATGAAAATGCCATTACGTTTCGTCTATTTTCATCACAAATTGTTTCACCATCTTAGCTCTATTTTTCTTTCTATCTGAGCCTGGGATTCACACTTTTAGGAGTCTAGAATGTCACTTAATTTTTTTAGGACCTTAACTAATTCATTTTGGGGGACTTGCTTTGAAAACACACTTGTTTCTGTCATTTAACGAAACTGGACATTACATCCTTGATGTCTTTGGAACTCATACATACTCTTAGACACCTTAAATTATGACTAGGAAGCTTCCTACAAACCAAGGTGCAAGTGAAACCCTAGGCTAGATATTTTGCAAATCAATGGTTTTTTCTTAGATTTTGTTTGCATATTCTTGTTTCCCACACTCTAAATCCTAGGTTTCACTCTTGGTTTGGTTGAAAACTAACTCCCCCTTGGCTATCCAATAAGTGGTCGAAACATACCATAATAAGAGCAACAAGAAGAAGGCATGGAAGATAATGAAATTACCTTAGTTTCCATACTTTTCAAGAGTTCTTTCACTTGATTCTTGTATCTCCTTCAATTTCTATCGTCCCGTCACTAAACCAACCATGAATCATCCTCAAATCAATCATCAAAACCATAGAAAAAGAGAGAAGAAAGAGGGGAATAAGATTGGTGACGAAAGAAGCATGAAAAACCATAGATTTTCTTACCTTTTTGCTGGGTCTTCTCTTCCCTTCTTCCTCCCTCTTGGTGCACTATTTCAAGGAGCTTAGGATTCTGTTTTGGTGTAGAGAAAAGTTGGCCAAGGAAATTGGAAGAAGTGGGGCGTGCTATATATAGGCTAGGGACCATTTAAGACATTTCAAAATTTCAATTTTGCCCTTCATTCTTGGCTTTTTTGTTTTAGGCTCATTTCAACTCCTTTTTGAGAATCATCTTTTCCATTATAAAATTTAGGTTCTCTAACTTATAAAATGCCTTTTGAATCACTCAAATTAGACCTAAAACCTTTTTGAATGAAAGGATCAAAGTTCAGGTCTACTGATGTCCTAAAACATACACCGGAGGAGTTTTAATTATTCTGGGGGTTCTAATAGTTTTCAAGGCCTCTAAGAATTCCAGGAAACTCATTCTTCCCATTTAAAAATCCCTTATTTGAGTTTTCTAAAAAGTATCCAAAATTATAAAAATGCCACTACATCTTCGTTAAATTTCGTCTAGTTACTTTGGCTCCATTTTCAGGGCATCTCTGGCCTTGAATCCTCAATATTTAAGGTCTAGGTTATTGCTCTAATTTTATTGGACCTCAAATCATTCTATCTAGGGTACTTTCTTTTATATCTAGTGAATTATGTATATTTATAGAGAAACTGGACATTATGTTTCTTACATTTATGGAGGAACTAGATGTTACAATTAGAAGAGAGACAAGAAGCAAGTGATAGAACTCTTGAAAAAGGTGTGAAATCAAGGTAACTTCCATGGCTTCTTTTGCTTCTTCTTCCTTGTTCTCCACGGGTGAATTTTTGGCCAACCTTAGAACACTAAAGGGGGGATGATTTCTAGTATTAACAAGGAAGAAACAAGGGTTTTAGAGTATGAGAAATAAGAATATGCAATTAGATTTTAAAAAAAAAAGCTTTAGAATTCAAGTTGCATAATGTAGGATTTTTGTTACACCAAGCCATTCTTAAAGCTTTCCAAGGATAATCTAGCCTATGTAAGAGTATGTATGAGATCTTAAGACATCTAGGAAGTTTCACAAGTGCCAATCCCCTAAAGAAAATGAATGAAACTCAATGGGTCTCTTTCCTTGCTCATATATTGGCCTAAGCATGTCCAAGTACCTAGGGAGAGTTTTAATTAATTCTAAGGCTAGAAAGGGACTAAATATGATTAATGAACATCAAAGGAAGCATTGGTATGAATTTATGAATCATGGTTTGTGAGATGGAGGTGTAGGCTCCATTTTAAGACATAAAGAAGCAACTTAAGTCTAAGCTCCTTGAATTGAAATTGTAATGATTCCAAAGAATTTAGATTGAGTCAAGAGACTTAGATTGAATGAGAAATTGGAGCCAAGATCATGAATCCCAAGGGTTGTTTCATTATGTCATGTATGGAACCATAATGGTATCTTAGAACAAAGTAAGTTTGCATAAGGCTAGAACTTGTTCCAATGATTGAATTGTGCCTCATTTGATGTGTCTAGGCCAAGTGAATCAAGTTCCACCTAGTTGCATGTGTGTGGCCGAAAAGGGGAAGGAGTAGCCAAAGAGAAAAGTTTGTGTTCTTACTTCAAGATAGCTCTCTAACCTTTCTTGCATGTATTTCCTAGATATTTGCTTATCATTGGATACTTGTGTGTATGTTTGAACTATGATATGTTTCTAGCTATTGATTACATGTTATGGTACCATGATGTTTCTTGAAATGTGATTTTGAATGCAAAGTAGCTTGAATCGGTATGGTTATGCCAAAAGTCCCTTAGCAATGTTGAGGATGAGCCAAAAGTCCTTAAGAATGGGTGAGACAAAGCCAAAAGTCTCAAGAAGAGTGAGGCTAAGTCAAAAGTCCCTTAAAAATGGGTGAGGCAAATCCAAAAGTCCCAAAGAAATTAGGTGAGGCTAGACTAACACCCTTTAGAGCCTATGTTTGACATGTATGAGATCATATGATAAAGAAATTGATTTATGTATGTTCACGAGGAATGTTTATGGCATGCTTGCATTCTTTGATATGTAAATGCATTCTTTATGTATGTTTGAAAGGGATAAAGAGCTATTGGAATTTTTTTAATCTCACTCTTCCCCCACATATGTCTAACCATGTTTAGGTGAGCCAAGTGGAGTAAGAAATGAAGGCCTAGTACCTTGAAGCATGGATTCTTGACAATAAAATAGGAAAATTATGTATTTTGATGTCAAAGTTTGTATCTAGATAATGTACGTGTGATATAAACCATTAAGCACAAGCAAACATATGTAAATATGATGTATGAATGGATTTTGGAACCAAATGAATGATTACACAAGTTTTTGACATCCATGTGCCTTGATGTATATGTGTATTTTAGCAACTAGGATGGTGGTTTTAAGATGTATGGTGATTTGGACCATTTAGGATGCTCTCATAAGCTATGTTTATTGTAACGCTATATTTACTAAGCTCATCTCATACCATTTGTAGGCTCATTTCCAAGAAGTACATGATATTCTCAAAGAAAAACTATTAAAAAAATACAATTAAATTGCGTTGCGTCGAGCATTATTATTTCATTTAGTATTCCATAGACCAAATGGACTCATCCATCTTATTATCATATTTAATTACACAATTACAACTTAAAAGCATCTCAAGAAGTGGCCTAAAGCTTGTGCAATGGATAATATACATGAAAATCAATGATGTAGCCTCAGACAAAGTTTCTAGAATTTTGACATGAATTTTGAAAAATCATGATTAATTATAAAAAAAATTTAAATCAAGCATAATTTACCATTATAGAAAGCTGAAAATGTTTAATTTATGATAAAAATAATTATAGATCACAATCAGGACTACTAGCTATTGAAAATAGATGGAATAGTACCGAGGTTTCCTGTCACTACTAGTACTGTCTTCTAACTTCAAAAATTCATATCTCCTTGCTCAGATGTCCAATTGGGGTGATCTTGATGACCATGGAAAGCTTATCATTTCTAGTTTATGTTTGTAAAATTTCATGAGAATTGGGCATCATTTGGTCCTCGGATGACATGGCCTAAGCAACTGACCAAATGAATAGTATTTACATCAGAACAGCAGAAAAATGCCAACTTTAAAAAATCATAAGTAATTCCATAGAGTTCCAAATAATATGATCTTTAACTTCACAAAAATATCTAGATGAGATCTATATACCTGCCAAATTTCATGAGCAAATTCGTTCATTTGGTCAGATTTTGACATTGAGTTGCAAAATGGTCACTTTTATGTCACATAAAGGGTCCAAATGGTCCATTTTGGTTTCTAAAGCAACCATGGCCACTTGAGCACGTGGGAAAGCACCAAAATGGCCTAATAAACATGTCTTAAAGGTGCATAAACCCAAAAATAAAAAAATCACTCATCCACTGTAACATCCGGTCCCTCCGTAAACGTGAGAAACGCAATGTTCGGTTTCTCTGTAAACGTCAGAAATTGGTCAAATATAAAAGGAAGTTCCCAAAATAGAAGGAATTGGGGCCAACTAAAATTATGATAAAATTTTAAATATTAGAAAATGAGGATTTGATGTTTGAGATGTCCAAAAACCAGAGCCAGAAGAGCTCAGAAAATTTGCCAAAGAAAGTAGGGGTATTTTTGTAATTTTTGGAAAATTTTGAAAACTCACAGGAGAGCTTTTTAAATGGAAAATTTGAGCTTTTTGGAGTTCTCAGAGGCGCTGAAAACCATGGGAACCCCTAGAACAATTAAAACCCCTCCGGTGAGCGATTGCGGCAAAGGTTGACCAAAACTTTGACCGAACGGTTCGGAATAGTTTCAGATCTTTTTTAAATGATTCCAAAGGCAATTCTTATGATTAAGAGCCTAAGGAATATGATGGAAAAGTCATATTTTAAAAAGGAGTTGATATGAGCCTAAAATGAAAAAGCCAAGAAAAGGGACTAAAATGCAAAAGTAAAAAGTTACATAAAGTGACTTTTGGCTTCTTCTTATCCACGTTCCAGTAGCTCCTCTGAGTAAAATGCTCTGTTTCTACCCAGAAAACAGAGAGAGAGAGTGGTGCGCAAGAGCAAGCTCAAGGGAAGAAGAAAAGCCAAGAGAAAGGTATGAATTAATGGAAACTTTTGCTCTTCCCTTTAGAAAACTTCTTCCCCTCCTTTCCCCCTCTCTTCCTATGGATTTAGTGAGGTGTTTGGTTCTGTTTTAATCCCAGAACAGAGGGGCAAATTTTGAAATTCAAGGAGAGAGTTGAAGCATGGAAGAGAGCTCTTAAGAAAAGCTAGGAAATCAAGGTAACTTGTTGTCTTCCATGCTTCTTCTTCCCCTCTCCTCCTTGTGATAATTTCGTCCCATATAGAGCCCAATCAAAGGGAGATGAATTCTGGTCCTAGCAAGGGAGATTCATAGATTTTGGAGTATGAGAAGCAAGTAGGTGCAAAGAAATCAAAGAAAGAAGCATGAAAACACAAGATAGAAAAGTGAGGGATTCATGGAGACATTGTGAAATTTGTTTTGATCCATGAATTCCCTAGCTTAGATGAGTGTTTGCTTGAGTTCCTAAGACCCCTAAGAGATCCCCCATATGCCTCTTCCTCCATGAAAATGAACAAAACCCCATGGAAAGTCATGAACCTAAAAGTTAGAAAAGTGTAGAGCATATAAGGGGATTGTAAAAAACTGATTTAATCTATGAGTTCTCTTGGCTATTTAAGTATTTCCTTGACCTCCTACAACTCTTAACAACCTCTCTAAATGGTTCTCCCATCAAGGAAAAATCAAGAAGCCATGAAATCCCATTTATGCTCTAAGTTTCGGCCAAGTAGGGATGGCATAGTTAGGGAGAGTTTTAAATTGTTTTAAGCCCATTTTTGAGTCATATATGATGAATGAATGTGAGAGGAAACCTTGGAAAAAATTTAGGAAGCTTAGAGAATTAGTTGGTGCTTTAGGTTCCATATTGTGACCTAAGGAAGTAACATGATGTTAGGCCCTTTGTTTTAATGATGTGATGACTCCAAGAGGTTTAAAAGGAGTCAAGAATCATATTTGAGAATAAAGAATGAGGCCTAGAAATCATTTGAGGGGTGTTGCTTCATTAGGTGCCAATATGGACCATCATGGAGGTTGTAGAGTAATCTAGGGTTTAAGCAACTTGCATGGCCCTAGACATTGTTTCATGAACTTAATTGGCTCCCATAATTTGTGTCTAGGCCAAGAGACACTATTTCCACCAACTTGTGGGTGTGTGGCTAAAAGAGGAGGCTTGAAAGCTAAGGAAAAAGTGTGTGCTTGTATACAAGGTAGCTCTCTCCACCTTCTCTCATGCATGAATGTGTGTTTAGCTTGTTTTAGAATGTGTGTATGTGTATTTTCAAGCTAAGAAAAGTATGCTAGCATGCCTTTATATTCCATGATCCTTGATGCCATGTTATGTTTTAAATGAATCTATGATGTTTGTATGAGTTTGCTTGAGTGAGGAGAGGCCAAGAACTCTTCCCTTTGGTGAGGATGAGCCAAGAACCCTTAAAGTTGGTTGAGACATAGCAAAGAGTCTCCCAAAAGCAAAGTGGGCTCCCAAGAGTATGGTTGAGTCCAAAGCTCTTAAAGAATGGGTGAGGCAAGTCCAAAATCCATGAGGAGAAGTGTGAGGCCAATCCAAACACTTGGGGAACTCTTGAATGTCTTGTATGATTGATTCACATGCTAAGGTTGCTTTGAAAATGTCCATGACTTTCATTTTTTCATACATGCATTTGAAAAGCTTGCTTTGTACATATTATGTGTGATTGAATGGGAGATGAGCTATTGGGATTCTTTGAATCTCATCCCCTCCTCTCCAATGACCTAACATGCTAGGTGGACTAAGTACTTATGGTGAAGGGAGCCAACAACCATGAAGAGCAAGGATTGACAAGCCTATGTGTTATTTTAGCCATTTTTGAACCATAATGATGTTCAATGATGTATATGATTATTGAAAATGGCACATGACTCTTGAGACACATGTAAATATGATATTATGTGATGTATACATGTATGGATATAATGTATGAACTTTAGAAATGAATTTGGGTATGTAATGCCAAGTTATGCAAATTGGAAGTTTGATGCAAATGTGTATAAGTGTGGATGAAAAGGCCAAAATGAGATGCAAATGGTTTGTGACCATTTGGGTAGCTTCCAAAAGTCTTAAATATGCTTTTAAACTTGCCCAAAAGGTGCCAAGACCAAGGGAAATCCATTTGGTAATTTTGGTACCCAATATGGAGCCAAAATTGACCATAATGGAACCCTATACCATTTTTTGGCCAAATGAGTTAGTCTTGCCCTGAAACTTGGCATGAAATTAGTTCTCATTAAGAGCTTTTTTGGAAGCTAAAGATAATAATTTTTGGAGACCTAGAGAATATTTGATGAATTTTCAAAGTTGGGATTTTTCATGGATTCTGGTATGGGTACTGTTCATACTAGCAGTTTTGAATTCTGTGTCACCCGATGGCCAAATGGTATCCAATGCTTATGAAATTTTATATGCATAAATTAGAGGTCATAATATTTCTGGTGACACCAAGATCACCTCATTTGGAGGTCTGAGCAGTGAGTTATGCATATTTGAAGTTAACTGTCAGCATCAGTAGCGCCCCATGAGTCCGGTTACTGTTCCATAGGGTCCAGCTGACTAAACGTATTTGTTTCATTCTGGAATTATATTTAGCATAAATTTAAGATTTTTAAATTTCCAGAATGACTGAATTTGTATGATTTTGATTTTTATATAATTAGTTATGAATTTTAGAAGTTTGTATCAGTAATCTAAAACAGCAGCCCAGGCAGCAATGACCTCTGGACCTTTTTGGATGTCAAACGTCCTTTGTGATAAATTTTATGCTCTGGACGTATTTTTAGTGTAAATTAGACATCCATAGCCTTCTAAAATGACCAAGATTGCATGATTTCAATTTTTCTAGATTTATTTATGATTTTCCGAAGCTTACCCAGAATTAAGGCCAGTGCTGTCCGAGAATGAATACCCATTTCCCATGGCTCCTTTCGATTTCCAAGAGTTGTAGGTGGATTTTTGTGATACAAATGAGTTGTAATAATGAAATTAAATATGAGGGGGCATAGTATGAGTTTACTCGGTCCACGTGACACCGAATAGATTTTTGGATATGATGACTTGCAAATAAAAATCCCAATTTCCATGCTTCCTCTATTAGAATTATGTGTATGTTTCATGATAATTATACTATTCAAAGGCATGAGATGAGCTAGACTTATGGTGTTACATCCACCCTAAGCTACACATAAGGATGTATGTATCAAGTCTTGCCATTCCATACCCAATTTGTGCTCTATCATACATATGACATTAAATCTTATACATACATGTTACATATACATATTTACATGTGTTCATGAAGTCATACAACATATACAATGATGGATTACAACACTTGCCACTCATATGGCTACAAAATGAACAATACAACAATTCCTTTATCAATCTTTCATCTTCCAACTTGGTGGCTTCCATTACCTTGCTCATTTGGTCCACCTAGCATATTAAGACATTGGAGAGGAGGGAATGAGATTCAAGGAATCCTAATAGCTCATCTCCCTTTCAATCATATGTAAAGAATGCAATTCAAGTCTTAAAAATGCATGCATGAGTATAATGGAAAGTATGATTATTCAAGAAGTATTCTTGGCATTTGAACAAGTCATATAAAGCATACATAAGCTTGTCAAGTAAGTGGATTAGCCTCACCCATTCTCTTCAAGGTTATTAGACTTACCTCACCCTTTTTCTTAAAGGCCATGAACTAAGCCTTACTCTTGGGAGACTCTAGACTTTGTCTCAACCATTCTTAAGTGTTCTTGGCTCATTCTTACCATAACTAATGGGTTATTGGCTTCGCCACACTCAAACAAATCAAAGCAAAGTCATAAGACATCATTTGAATGCATAAAACATCATCATGGTACCATGGCATATGAAATCATGCTAGAACATTTTTCATGGCTTAAAACACACACACACATATTCAAAGACAAGGTAAGTACACATTCACGCATGAAAGAAAGAGAAGAGAGCTACTTTTATTGCAACCACATACTTTTCTCCTTAGAATTGCACTCCCTTCCTCGGCCGCACACTCACAATGATATGAGGCTTATTTCTCTTGGCCTAAATATATAAAATAGGAACCAATTATGCTCTTAGAACCATTCTTAAAGCTACCTATCTACTTGGAACTCTAACTTGGTCTTATGGTTCATGTATGGTTCCTAAATGCACCTAATGAAGCAACATCTATCATTTGAGTTCTAGGCTTTGTTCTTTTCTATTTATGATTCTTGACTCCTTTTAAGCCTCTTGGAGTCATCACACAATTAAAACAAGGAGCTTCACTACATGTTGCTTCTTTAGGTCATATTATGGAACCTATGATACCATCTCACTTTCTATGACTTCTAAAATTTTTTCAAGGCTTCCTCTCATCCTCTTCCACGATATATGACTCAAAAATAAGCTTGGAGCAAATTAAAACTTCCCCTAGGTGTCCCAACTACACTAGGCTGTGGCTATGGAGCATAAGGATACTAAGGGAGTTTGCTTTGTTTTCTTGATGGAAGATGCATATGAGGAGCCTTCGAGGGATCTTAGGGGCTCATCCAAACATTCATTTAAGCCTAGGAATTATTGTATCAAATCAAAATTTACAAGAGACACTTGAAACCCTAAGTTTTCTATCTTGTAATCTAATGGTTCTTTGTTAATTTTCTTTGCATATTCTTATTCTCTACACTTCATTTCCCAAGATTCACCCTTGGTTCTACCCAAAATCCATGCCCTCTTAGAGTACCCTAGGTTGGACGAACTAAGGAGAGAAGGGGAGAAGGAGTAGCTATCATGGGAATAAAGTTTTACCTTATTTTTCCTTGATTTCTTGGATGATTCTTCCTTTTCTTAGCCTCCTCTTCTCAAATCCAAAAATTCCACCTTTGTTTTGCCCTCAAAACAAATCCAAGAACTTCAATAAAACCATAGGGAAGAAGGAAAGATGGAGGAGAAAGAATTTGCTAAAGAGAAAATATGAGAAACCAAGAAAATTCATACATTTTTCCTTATTTTTCTCCTTCCTTTCTTCTCCTTCTTGTGCGCCTCAAACCCTAGCTCTCTTCTTTGGTTTAGGGCAAAAAAAAAGTGAGCTAAATGAAGGAGGAGGTAGGGCGTGTGCTATATATATAGCTAGGTTAAGAAACAATTTTCAAAAATTTCAATTTTGTCCCTTCGTCTTGGCATTTTCGTTTTAGCTTCATTTTAACTCCTTTTTTAGAACCATCTTTTCTATCATAAAATTTAGGTTCCCAATTTTATAAAATTCTTTTGGAATCACTCAAATCAGAGCTAAAACCTTCTCGAATGAATCCGTCAAAGTTTAGGTTACCTAACATTAGAAAATATATATCGGAGGGGTTTTAACTGTCTTGGGGCTTTCCATGGTTTTCAGGGCGTCTGAGAACCCTGAATAACTCAAAACATTCATTTAAAAAGCCCTCCTGTGAGATTTCTAAAATTTGATCAAAATTACAAAAATTCCATTATGTTTCGTTACAATTTATTTCTTCATTCTAGCTTTATTTTTCTTTCCGTCTGAGTTTGGGATTCTCATTTTTAGGAGTCTAGAATGCTACTTAAAATTTTTGGGACCTTAACTGTAACATATGTAATTTTCGTGAAACAACAAAATGAATCATATAAAAGCAAGTCCTCTGAAATGAGCTAGATAATGTCCTGAAAAAAATTAGGTAGAGTCCTAAGCTCCTAAAAATGATAATTCTAGGCTCTGATAGAAAAAAAAATGGAGTTAGGATGGAGAAACAACTTGTGACAGAAATTGACGAAACATAATGGCATTTTCGTAAATAATTGCAACTTTTGGAGAAACACAGGAGGATTTTTTAAATGGGAAATTTGAGTTGCCCAGGGTTCTTAGAGGTCCCAAAAATCATAGGATGCCCAAGGACTGGTAAAGCCCCTCCGGTGTATGTTTTCCAACGTCAGTGATGATGCCTTAGTCGCTTAAGCACTCAATTAAACTAAGATTGAATTAATGCAGTATAGGTCAACCTTAGGTCATTCTTCCCAATGAGCAATTTAGGGGTTAATTTGAATTGATTTTAGGTGATTATTTAGTACTTGCTATTTGATGCAAATTCTAAAAAAAACTATCTCTATGCTAAATGCAAAATTAAGTGAACTAAATGCATGCAAATGGAGGGGGTTTTGAATTAAGAAATTAAATTTCAACTAAAATAGAAAAATCAAACAAGTAATTAAACTAGAATGCTCTAAATTGAAATTAAAATGATTTTGAAAATGCTGAGAACAAATAGGAGGCAACCAAGGTTTTGCAAGGGGATTTCGGCTCTCATCACTCACCAAAGATTAATTGAGACCAAGAGAAGTGATTAGATAATAGACTAATGAATTTAATTAACTTAATCCAAGGATAGGAAACCCTAAACTCAAATGTGTATCAGTTGACTTGACTAGGAAACCCTTAGCTAATTCAAGTAATTTGCAAGTAATTAAGCCAATTAAACTCATCAAATCTTTCAATAATTGGATTCAATTAATTCTGGAAATTTTGGTTTCAATTAGCTAATTGAACAATTAAGCAATCATACTACCTAATTCAACAATCAAGTAGCGCAAAAGACCAAGATGTGCAATTAAAATCATAACATTAATCAAATCAATGCAAGAGAATTCAAACATCAATCCAACCAACATAAATAGGTCCAGAAAATCAAAATTCTAGTAACTATAGAACATAATTCTAATCCCAATTAACACCAATTCCAATTACAATCCAAGATAAAATTATTGTCCAACCTAAAACTAGGTCTCAACATTCAATCTACATAGAAATTCCTAAAACTAGAAAATCTCTAAGTTCTTGAAATTGAAAGAGGAAAAGGTAGGAAAAATAAACTCCCCCAATGGTCTTCAATCTAATTAATTCAAGAGCTCAATCCTTCCTTCTCCATGCTTCACCTTGGTGCCACCTCTCTTTAAGCTTCCATGAATCCTTTAAATTCCTTCAAACTTTCTGCCATGAAGAGGAAATAAAGGAAAATAGAGATGATGATGGTTCAGCTAGAAGGGAAACATGCAGATGAGTAAACGAAGAAGTAACAAATTCTTGGTCTAGGTGATCTCTTCGGGTGTCCTGCTGTGCAGTTCGAATAATAAAGCAATTGAATGAATCAATCAGTGAAATCTCCCCAGCAGCATCCCTCTCATCCAGTACAGAGGCAAAGAAAAGTCAAAGTAACCATTCTCTAATCATCTTCTACCCCTCGCTAGGTGCCTCTCTGTGTGACGTCCAGAAAGGAGAAATAAACCAATGAAGAATGAATGAAAATGCTCTGTAGCTCCTTCTCTCTAGAGTCTTCTCTGCTCCAGTTCAACGGCCAAAAATCAAAGAAGAGTGAAGCAATTCAATTCATCCTCCTAGGTGTAGCATCTCCAAGTGAAGCCTCTTCCTCCAGTTGCATTGCTCAGCGTGAAATCCGAAAGGGAAGGAAAAAGAATCAAGAAGCTGCCATTCTGTTCTCTCCAGCGTCCTCAGCTTGAAGTCTTCTTGTCAAATCCAGAAAGGAGAAATCCATAAGTGAAGAAGCAGCCCCATTCATCCAAGTGTAGTTCAAAAATGAATGAATGAAGAAGTAGCAACTCCCTCCAGTATTTCGGCATCTCCAACTCTGCACAATCTCGAAAAAAAACCCAATGAATCATCAACAAAAGTAAGCCAAAACATTCAACATCTTTCTTATCCAAGTAATCATTACATGCTTTAAGATTAAAGATATCATGGCAATTAACTTGACAAGGGAAAACCAAGGCTAGCAATCCCTTACCAAAGGTAATGTGTATATCACTCTCACTCAAAAGTGTTTAGGCTTGTATGTGCACTCAAAACCAACCTATCCAAATCTCTTTCCAAAAGCTTGACAAAAATGTAAGCTCTCCACCACTGACAAGCAAATGTAAACATAAATCAAAAGGACTTTATTAGGTTGTATTGGGCTAAGGGAAAGAAAAAGGAAGGATCAAATGATAAGAAAAACCAAAATTGAATACCTTAGGATAATGAAAAGCAATGCCACATAAGATAATATGGAATGAAAGAAACAAGACAAACAAAACTTGGATAGGGCCATTATTCTTTTTCCCTTTTTTATTATTTGTTTTATTTCTATTTCTTCCTTTTCTAATGAATATATACCTTTATTCTTTTCTTTGTTTGTTTCTTTCTTGTATATACTTGTTTTCTTTCAACTTCTTTTTTTTTCTCTTTTTTTTTGAATATATGACCCAAATTCCGACTATTTACATGTTCTTTCATCCAAAACAAGCAAATTGACATGCTCATCAACTCCCAAGACATTCAACAAGGGTAATGGCTATGGGCTAAAAGAAAGAAAGCAAATAAAGGCTCAAAGGGGCAAAACAAGGGATAAAATGCATGAAGGGGCAGGTTTTTTTTTCAACTAGATAAAAACAAAATGAATGTGTCACACCTACACTTTGCATACACTATAACTTACCATATGGAAGGATCTTGTACTACTAACCGAAGACTCTGTTGACAAGGTCTTAAGTTTTATAAGGCAAAATCCAAGATCCTATCGACAAGGTCTTTAATTTCCATAGTGTAGAGTCCAAAATCCTGTCAACAAGATCCTAGACCTAGAAAGATAATTGTCATACCTAGACAACCTTCATCATTTTCACAAGAAAGCCATAAGTTGATAATGTTAATGTTCTAGAACTACTTCCATGGTTACCACAATCAATTTCATGCAAATGCAAATATAAGAGTTTACTTGTATAGGGAGTTCGGTAGCCCTAATGAACATTACAGTTAACTCACGGTAGATTTCTCATGTGCAATATTTATACAAATCAAAAGAGAGATTAACACTACAATGTCACATCCTCACTGGAGTCAGACTTTACATTCAACCCTTGTTCAAAGGATTTATAAGACCAATTACAGTCAATATGTAATCTATTGGTCAGTTTGTTTGTTCTCTATTTGTCTGGCTCCATTCGTAGCATAGTTAATACCTGTAAAATAGTCAATTTATGGTGAGATACAATCCTAATAGCTAACAATGTACTCAAGAAACACACGTATAAATAGCACGGATTACTATCTAGGATACATTCGATGCATACTTTGGTGTCGGAGCATCTAATATCTAGGTAGCAGCATATTCTCATTTATTAGGCTAGGTAGTAGCACATTCTCATTTGTTAGGCTAGGTAGCAGCACATTCTCATTCGTTAGGCTACGTAGCAGCAGATTTTCATTCGTTAGGCTACGTAGCAGCAGATTTTCATTCGTTAGGCTACGTAGCAGCATATTTTCATTCGTTAGGCTACGTAGCAGCATATTTTCGTTAGGCTACATAGCAGCAGATTTTCATTCGTTAGGTTACGTAGCAGCATATTTTCATTTGTTAGGCTACTGTACTTCGATTATTGGCCAATAACAGCAATCTAGTACTCATAAAGAGTCATCTTAGTAGATATACATGCAACCAAACACAGCATGGGGACTTCGGGATTTCATCCAGTGCATTAACATAAATAACAAAGTGAGTACAGTGTTAACTACCTGTTTCGTCATAGTCGTTTTGTCACGTTATTCCTTAGCCCTGGTTGTCCCAATGGCCTTCCTAAATTTCAATCATGCATTGTACTAATTAAGAATGAGTCATGGTTAATATTTACATTGCAATTAAATTACTAATTCCCCCATATGAAATTCCTAAATCCCTTTCGCTAATTAATTATTGGAATTCCTAATTGTAACCAATCACATCTTCGTTTTCTTTTCCTTCTCATAATTAGTTACTATCTAAGTTATTCATGTGTGATCCAGTGCTATAAAGCTAAATCCTTAGCCCTTATTTTCAAGCTGGATTCTCAAATTCTCCATGCAAAGTCACACTACAACAGCGAAAGAATGAAAACTACCACAGTCTCAATTTAACTACATTTTCGGACCTGTTTTTGTGAAATTTCTTTCCTCCACTAAATGACCTCCAAAAATCGTAACAATTGGCAGAGTGACCCCTCATTATGTTAATTATAAGCCACAGAAACAGCTTTCAAGAATTCCCAGGGATAACACCTGAACTCCTACTGTTTTGGTCACTACCTCAGTTGAGCTCGCTGTACACGGCCCTTGCTGTTTCTGGCTTTGTTATCCTACCAAATGAGCCCAGAAAATTCTAAGACTTTGTAAACCTAACTTCATATGCCTTAGCTACCTCCCCACCAAATTTCATGCACTAATTCCTTCATTTACCCATTTAACAAAATTCTTTATGAAATCAGCCCCAAGCTTTCCCGTACAGAAGCTAAATTGAATTAGTGGGTTGTTTCTTTAATTTACCTTGTTTCAAAAATTCTGTAATTTTCCAGATTTCAAGTATAAGGGATGGACAACCTGTTATAAAAATTTTGGCTTCAAAATCCTTTTCTAACTAATTCTACAAGGCCAAAACATCCCAGTCCAGAACAAGGAAGCAACTTGGAGCTTACCTTTTTTTTTTTGGAGTTCTTGTACTTTGGTTTTTCTTCTCTTCTCTCCTCTTCTATGGCTGTCCGAAATTTCTTCCTTCCTTCCAATACTTCCCTCAGCCTAAAATGAGTTAAAGTGAAAGGTAATTAATGCAATGGACAGCTCTTGCTTTTTCACTGCTATTAGGTGGCATGAAGGCAAATCACAATTCCGTGAATCGATGCAAATGGCTAGGTGGCAGCAGATATATGTCTTACTCTCATTTAATCTATATATTAAAAGCACTATTTAGCTCCTGCTGTCAAACCAAATACGGCATTAGAAAATCACAATATTATATATATATATATATGAAGGTAGGTGGAGCAAGCATGAGGTGTCCTTATTCTAATTAACTTACGCTATTCACTACATGGTGGTGCAAGTATGAGGTGTCCTCATCCTAGATTACTTAAGCCATTCATTTACATGCAACCTTCATTCCTAGCTCCACCACGGCTGAATGTATTCCCTAATGTAATCAAATATCATCTACCACATATACTCACACGCCTTACACATGGAAGCACGAGGTGGCATTGGTAGTAATTTCCCTCATCTAAAGAAGAAGCAAGCCGTGGTAAATTAATATATATATATCACTTCCATCTAATACACAAATTGTGTATAATGCCTAATCCTCGTGGCAATGCATATTATGCCAATCCCCATAAATAAACATAATTCCAAGTAACCAAGTGAATGCTTATGCTCTTGTGTGGTGATGGTGTCAAATGGGTGTAATTAAAATAATTAAAATCCCTTCCTTCCATGCTATTTGACTGAGTGAACTAATATGGGTTATGTTAACAGTTACAGGAAGTTCGGAATGTGACAGAATGCCTTTATCATTTCTATGTATGCAAATGCACAAAATGTGGTCTCAAACAAGATTTAAGCCAAGCTCTAGAGCAAGAAATAGATAGGTGGTATACACACATGAAAGAACTATGCAATAGGCTCAAAAATCTCACTAGGTCATGATTACTAACCTAGATCTACCCAAGTCAGAACAATTGCCATTTAGCTTTATCTACTTAAAATATGATCAATTACTCTTCAAATCAAGAATGTATC
This sequence comes from Erythrophleum ivorense, assembly GCA_026724425.1. NCBI lineage: Eukaryota > Viridiplantae > Streptophyta > Magnoliopsida > Fabales > Fabaceae > Erythrophleum > Erythrophleum ivorense. The sequence goes on from JAIUCV010001097.1 coordinate 75,255, forward strand.
ATATCTAAGCCACTTGAAGCTTGCAATTGTCACATTCAAAACAAAATTTTTATAAATTTCCAAAAATTTTCTAAAATTTTTTTTTTCAAAAATTTGCTTTTGACCACACAAAAAATTGTACAAACCAAAAACTCAACAAAACTATTTACAAGCAAAATTAAGTCATCCCTCCCCCACACTTAAACAATGCATTGTCCTCAATGCATAGCAAATAGAGCAAATCATAGACAAATAATATCCAGCACAACCCAGCTTAGTAATATGACAATGTAAAGTAAAAAGAGTAAAGGGAAAGAATACGACCAGGGCTACGTGGCCTCTCATAGTGCAACAACCTCCACTGCTTGAGTGGGGTATCCTTCATAGAAAGGTTTCAAGCGGTGCCCATTGACCTTGAAGCATCTCCTGGTTGGCTCCCTTTAGATCTTTACAACTCCATAAGGAAAAACATTAGTGACAATAAAAGGCCCCTCCCATCTAGAGCGGAGCTTTTCGGGCATTAACTTCAATCTAGAAACATAAAGTAACACTTTTTGGCCCACTTGAAATTCTTTCCTCACTATAAACTTGTCATGGATAGCTTTGGTTCTCTCCTTGTAGATCTTAGAATTTTCATAGGCTTCTCTTCTGATCTCCTCAAGCTCTTGCAATTGCAATTTCCTTTCAACACCAACATTGGCAAGATCTAGGTTGCACCTCTTAACCGCCCAATATGCCTTGTGCTCCACCTCTACCAGCAAATGACACATTTTCCCAAAGACTATTCGATATGGAGACATTCCAATAGGGCTCTTATATGCTGTGTGATATGCCCAAAGTGCATCATCTAACCTCTTGCTCCAATCCTTTCGGTTGGGTTGCATAGTTTTCTCTAAAATGAGCTTGACTTCTCTATTGGAGATCTCTGCTTGGCCATTCGTTTGAGGGTGATACGGAGTAGCCACCTTATGCATCACACCATACTTGCTAAGCAAGCCTTGCATACTCCGATTGCAAAAATGAGTGCCTTGATCACTGATGATGGCTCTTGGAATCCCAAATCTACAAAAAATGTAAGACCTGACAAAAGAAACCACTACAGAAGAATCATCAGTACAAGTGGGGATTGCCTCAACCCACTTTGACACATAATCCACAGCCAACAGAATGTAAAGATAGCTAAATGAAATAGGGAAAGGCCCCATAAAATCTAAATCCCAAACATCAAAAACTTCACAGAACAAAAGAGGTTGTTAAGGCATCTCTTGCTTCCTAGAAAGATTACCCACAAATTGACATCTTGAATAATTTTTACAAAACACATGGGCATCATGGAAAAGGGTAGGCCAAAATAACCCGTTATCTAACACCTTCCTAGTGGTATGCTTAGCACTGAAATGTCCCCCACATGCAAGAGTATGACAAAAATGCAATATGGACTCATGCTTATGCTCTGGAATACATCGCCTAATCACTTGATCACTACCTATATGCCACAAATCAGGATCATCCTAGATATAGTACCTAGCCTCTCTCTTAAATTTATCTAACTGGTTTTTATTCAAATGAGCAGGAAAAATAGATGTAGCTAGATAATTGGCTATATCAGCATACCAAGGAACAAATATACCAACCACATAGAGCCTATCATCAAGAAAATCATCTAAGGGTAGAGAAGATGTTACCAAAGGTGTTTCAATCCTACTCAAGTGATCAGCTACCATATTCTCCACACCACTTTTATCAAGGATCTCCACATCAAACTCTTGTATCAATACTACCCATCTAATCAAGCGAGGTTTGGAGTCTGGCTTCTTGAACAAGTACTTGATAGCTGAGTGATTTGTAAAGATAATCACCTTCGTGTGGATGATGTAGGATCAGAATTTCTCTAGCCCAAAGACAATTGCAAATAACTCCTTCTCTGTGGTGGTGTAATTAGCCTGAGTAGCATCCAATGTTCTTGAGGCATAGGCTATGACATGTTGTCTTTTCTCCACTCTTTGGGCAAGAACTGCACTTAATGCATAATCTGAAGCATCACACAAGAGCTTAAATGGAAGGCTCCAATCAGGCGGCCGAATGATGGGAGGTGTAGTAAGTCTCTTTTTTAACTCATCCTAAGCACACCTACAAGCATTATCAAAATTAAAACCCACATCTTTCTGCAATAAATAAGATAATGGCAATGCTATCTTACTGAAATCCTTAATGAATCTTCTGTAAAATCCAGCATGCCCAAGAAAATAACGCACATCTTTCACACAAGAAGGATATGGAAGAGATGAAATGATATCAACTTTAGCTTTATCTACTTCAATGCCATCATAAGAAACAACATGTCCTAAAACAATTCCTTTCCTAACCATGAAATGACATTTCTCAAAATTTAGCGCAAGATTATATTTAATGTATCTTTCCAAAACTTTATCCAAATCAGCTAAGCATGCATCAAAAGAATCACCATAGATGGTGAAATCATCCATAAAAATTTTCACGCAATGCTTAAGTAAATCAGAAAATATAGAAACCATGCAATGCTGAAAAGTGCCCGGTGCATTACACAGGCCAAATGGCATGCATCTATATGCAAAGGTTCCAAATGGACATGTAAATGTGGTCTTATCTTGATCCTCAGGTGCAATACAAATCTGAAAATATCCTGAAAAGCCATCTAGAAAGCAATAATGGGATCTACTAACAAGTCTCTCTAACATCTGATCAATAAAAGGAAGGGGGTAATGGTCCTTCCTAGTCACAGAATTCAATTTCCTATAGTCTATACATACCCTTCAACTATTCTGAACCCTAGTAGGAACTAATTCACCCTCATCATTATGCATCACAGTAAGACCAGTCTTTTTCGGGACTACTTGAACTGGGCTAACCCACTGGCTATCAGAAATAGGGTAGATTATACCCGCAGAAAGAAGTTTAGAAACCTCTTTCTTTACCACATCAAGAATCAATGGGTTGAGTAGCATTTGTGGCTATCGCACAACTTTGGCACTATCCTCTAGCAAAATCGGATGCATGCATACATCAGGACTGATCCTAGGATTATCAACGAGAGTCAATCCAATAGCTTTTATCCTTTGCTTCAGCACCTCAAGGAGGCGGATTTCCTCTTCCATGGCTATGTCACTGGCCACAATCACTGGTAACTTCTCACCTTCTTCCAAATAAACATACTTCAGTGAGTCAGGAAGTGGCTTTAACTCCAAAGAAGGAGCTTGCTCAGTTGAAGGTATGAGTGGCTTTAGATCAATGTTAGCCAAACTAGAAACCTGCACCGAAGACTCACAAATAGATGAAGAGACTTTCCTAGCTTGGGAATCATCAGTAGCAATAGTGATAGCAGAAAAATCATGACTTACATCACAATCTATAGAGTTATCAATAGAAGTAGTGCTATCAGTAGCACTCAAATCCAAAACAGAATCAGAAACATGATTAAGACTAATTAACAATTCAGAATCAGGTAATGAACACATATCAATCTCATCTACAACATCAATCACACTAAGTAACTAAGAAAATCCATCTGAATCAATGGAAGTGGTAGATAAATGGTCACTAGCATCACCATTACCATGAACAGGCACAAGAACATCATCTCTGGCATGTCTAGCACTCTTAAAAAAATCAGTGAAAACATCAATATTAGCAATATCTATGCCAGTGCAATTATCACAACCATCAATTTCAGGACATGAACAAGAGATAGAATCATCTAAACCAACAATATCACATGATCTACTCAGCATGCTATCTCTAAAGTCCATAGCAGAATCATCAACAAGCATATCAATAAGACTAACCCCTGTCTCAGCACAATCATCCAAAGGGTGTCTCATAGAATCAAGTACATCAAATTTAATGATATTCCTAGCAAATTCCATAGTCAAAGTACCAGCATGTACATCTATCACAGCCCTAGCAGTTTTAAGGAAAGGCCTACCTAAAATAAAAAACGAATGTCCTTTTTGCCTAAACCTACTATCATCCATATCAAGAACATAGAAGTCTGTAGGGAATATGAAATCTTTTACCTTAACCAAGACATCCTCTAAGACTCCTTCTGGGACTACATAGCGTCTATCAGCAAGGGAGGCAATCAGGCTAGTAGGCTTGAGATCTACTCCTTGAAGTTGAGAAAAGACTGATTTTGGCATAACATTGATTGTTGCTCCTAGATCTGCCAAAGCATCTGAAAACTCAATCTCACCAATGGTGCATGGTATGAGAAAACTACTAGGATCCTTACACTTCACTGGCATTGGCATCTGATAAAGAAAAGAGATAACTGCTCCTAAATCAATTTTACCGTCATGCTTAAGCCTTCTTTTTGTGGTGCACAACTCCTTTAAAAACTTTGCATATTTAGGCACTTGTGCAACCAAGTCAACTAGTGGAACATTGATCACCACCTTTTTGAAAATGTCATAGACCTCTTTAAACATCTCTACTTCCTTCTTTTCCCTTTCAGTCTTAGCTACCCTAGTAGGAAAGGGTAGAACCTGTCTGCTCAATTCCTTCTCTTTCTTCTTTTGCTCTTCTTGTGGTGCCACTTGTTTTTTTGCTAAAGTGGGCTTATCCTGTGATGTAGAGGTGGAAGCAGAATCATCAATGATAGCATCCTTGTCCTTGGAAGCATAAGTGACAACAGGATCTGCAAAGGTGACTGTCTTACCACTTTTAAGAGAGATAGCATTAACTCCACCATGATTAGGATTTTGTGGGGTCCCAACATTAAGATTAACTACCACTTGGGATGGAAGCTTTCCTGAACCTTGACTCTACATGTTATTAATTGTATTAGACAACTGCCCAATCTGAGTCTGAAGAGTTTGAATCCCTTGTCTATGTTGCAAATCTTTTTGTTGTTGTTCCTTCTCTGTTTGGTCTAACCTATCCATCAGAAGCTTTATCATAGTATCCATCTTGTTTTCTAACCTTGAACTCTCTTTTTGAATAGGCACAGTTTGCTTAACTGGTTGGAACACCTGACTACTAGAACCAGCACCCTGATTGAACCGTGGTTGCTGAGGTTGGCCACTACCATATCTAAGGTTTAGGTGATCACGCCATCCAGGATTATATGTGGTAGAATATGGATCATATTTCTGGCCAACTTGATTCATAGGCTTAGCAGGATACACAGCATTGTAAGGCTCAGCTTTATCATTCAAGAATGGGCAAGCATCAGTAACATGAGTAGCTAATGAGCAAATAGAGCAAAGTGGGCCAACTAGAGCTGAAGAGCTTGGATGTGGGGTGAAAAAACTAGAAGATCCCATAGAATTGGCCATGTTGGAAGGATTATGCAATTGGAGCATAGCCATTTTCTCCATGACAAATGCAAGCTTATCTATTTTGCTCTCAAGACGAGACTCAGAGATTGAGGAATATGACTCAACTTCATTTACTCTAGCTTGTTGTCTAGTACCAAATTGTTAAGTATTCTCAGCTTTCTTTTCAATCAATTCCCAAGCAGCATTAATAGTCAAATGAAGAAGAGCACCTCCAGTAGCAGAATCTAATAAATCTCTTTCTAGAGGCAAAAGACCTTCATGAAAGTATTGTATCAACAAAATATCTGAGATCTAGTGATGAGGGCAACTAGATAGCAACGTCTTAAACCATTCCCAATACTTATGCAAGGACTCCCTAGGCATTTGTTGGCAACCATTTATTTCCTTCCTAATAAAGGAAGTGCGAGATGCTGGGAAATATTTCTCCAAAAACATCTTCTTAAGCTAGTCCCATGTAGTTATGAATCCAGGGGGTAGTCAAAGCAACCAGTTCTTAGCAAACCCCTCTAAAGAAAATGGGAAGGCATACATCTTAATCTGATCCTCAGACACACCACTAGGCCTCATAGTAGTGTAAATCATGTGAAAAGTATTCAAATGATTGTATGGATCTTCACATGCAAGTCCATTAAATTTAGGAAGTAAGTGTATGAATCCAGGTTTCAACTCAAGATCAATATTAATATCAGGATAATTAATGCACCAATTTTGAAAATGCAAATAAGGTGAAACCAGCTCTTTAATGGTCCTAGCAGGAACATTATCAACATTGACATTAGCATGCTCTAAACGTGCCTGATTATTTACATTTCCCTCATTATCTTCCATTTTAGTTTCAGAATCAAAAGAATCAATAGATGACTCAATAGAATAAGATTTAGAAGAACTACTACCTACAAGATTACTAACTTTAACTCTTCTTTGCTGATAAAATGTCCTCTCAATTTCAGGATCAAAGTCAAACAATTTTTCAAAAGAGGATCGAGTCATACAACATCAACAAAGTAGGATTAAAGCAGTAAATAAAAAAGTTGCAAAATATTCAAACTACCAAAGAAATAAATCCAAAACAACCTAAAAGACTTAATACACACTAGAAAACTCAGAAAACACTCATAAAACACAAGAAAAATCACACAAAAATTCAAAAAGAAAATATGGAAAAATTAGAAAATTCAAGAAAAGTTCGCAAAAATCAAAGAATATTCAGAAAAGTGGTCAAAACGATTGAATTTGCCCTAAAAACACTAGACCTAATAATATTAGTCTTGCTCAAAACACTCAAAAACCTTGGAATATCAAAGATCAGAATTTTCTGGGTAGTGACAAACAAAATTCTAGCACAAAACACTCAGGAAAATCCAACTGAAATGACAACATCAAAATGAAGAAAACAAGGGAAAACACCTAAAAACTCAAACCTAAACCATTGTTCCTCGGCAATGGCACCAAAATTGATGATGCCTTAGTCGCTTAAGCACTCAATTAAACTAAGATTGAATTAATGCAGTATAGGTCAACCCTGGGTCATTCTTCCCAAGAGCAATTTAGGGGTTAATTTGAATTAATTTTAGGTGATTATTTGGTACTTGCTATTTGATGCAAATTCTAAAAAAAAACTATCTCTATGCCAAATGCAAAATTAATTGAACTAAATGCATGAAAATGGGGGGGGATTTGAATTAAGAAATTAAATTTCAACTAAAATAGAAAAACCAAACAAGTAATTAAACTAGAATACTCTAAATTGAAATTAAAGTGATTTTGAAAATGCTAAAAACAAATAGAAGGCAACCAAGGTTTTGCAAGGGGATTTCGGCTCTCATCACTCACCAAAGATTAATTGAGACCAAGAGAAGTGATTAGATAATAGACTAATGAATTTAATTAACTTAATCCAAGGATAGGAAACCCTAAACTCAAATGTGTATCACTTGACTTGACTAGAAAACCCTTAGCTAAGTCAAGTAATTTGAAAGTAATTAAGCCAATTAAACTCATCAAATCTTTCAACAATTAGATTCAATTAATTTTGAAAATTTTGGTTTCAATTGCCTAATTGAACAATTAAGCAATCATACTACCCAATTCAACAATCAAGTAGCGCAAAAGACCAAGATGTGCAATTAAAATCATAACATTAATCAAATCAATGCAAGAGAACTCAAACATCAATCCAACCAACTATAAAACATAATTCTAATCCCAATTAACACCAATTCCAATTACAATCCAAGATAAAATTATTGTCAACCTAAAACTAGGTCTCAACATTCAATCCACATAGAAATTCCTAAAACTAGAAAATCTTTAAGTTCTTGAAATTGAAAGAGGAAAAGGTAGGAAAAATAAACTCCCCCAATGGTCTTCAATCTAATTAATTCAAGAGCTCAAGCCTTCCTCCTCCATGCTTCACCTTGGTGCCACCTCTCTTTAAGCTTCCATGAATCCTCTAAATTCCTTCAAACTTTTTGCCATGAAGAGGAAATAAAGGAAAATAGAGATGATGGTGGTTCAGCTGGAAGGGCAACATGCAGATGAGTAAATAAAGAAGCAACAAATTCTTGGTCTAGGTGCTCTCTTCAGGTGTCCTGCTGTGTAGTTCGAATAATAAAGCAATTGAATGAATCAATCAGTGAAATCTCCCCAGCAGCATCCCTCTCATCTAGTACAGAGGCAAAGAAATGTCAAAGCAACCATTCTCCAATCATCTTCTGCCCCTCGCCAGGTGTCTCTCTGTGTGACGTCCAGAAAGGAGAAATAAACCAATGAAGAATGAATGAAAATGCTCTATAGTTCCTTCTCTCCAGCGTCTCCTCTTCTCTAGTTCGATGGCCAGAAATCAAAGAAGAGTGAAGCAATTCAATTCATCCTCCTAGGTGCAGTGTCTCCAAGTGAAGCCTCTTCCTCTAGCTGCGTTGCTCAGCGTGAAATCTGAAAGGGAAGGAAAAAGAATCAAGAAGCTGCCATTCTATTCTCTCCAGCATCCTTAGCTTGAAGTCTCCTTGTCAAATCCGAAAAGGAGAAATCCATAAGTGAAGAAGCAGCCCCATTCGTCCAGGTGCAGTCTGAAAATGAATGAATGAAGAAGTAGCAGCTCCTTTTAGTATTTCGGCATCTCCAGCTCTACACAATCTCGAAAAAAAACCCAATGAATCATCAACAAAATTCCCCTTGTAGGTTTTTTTCCGGCGCCTTCTCCTGTAGGTTTTTCTCACAAAAGAAGCAAAAATAAAATAAAATAATGAAAACCTAATATTGTATTTACAAAATTGCCATCATCCAATATTTAATAAAAGCAAAATTATGCTCCAATCTTGACCCTTAATTCACTTTAAATTCTCAATTCATTTTCCCAAAAATTATGCATAAATTTAATAAATGTTTTAAAGATTGAAAATATTTAACCTATCAAAGAAATATGAAAAATAAAATATTAGCAATTTAAATCCAAAAAAATCTCCTAATTAATTCAAAATTATATTATTTTCCAAAATTGTCCAAAAATTAAAATATTGAATAATAAATCCATTTAAGCTTAAATTAATCATTAAAAATAATAATAAATGTGGATAAAAATATATGAAAATTAGCATTTATCAGTCAGCGAGCCTAAACTTTGACGGGTTTGTTCGGTAAGGTTTTAACTCCAAATTGAGTGATTCCAAAGGAATTTTATTAAATTGAGAACTTAAATTTTATAATGGAAAAAACGGTTCTAAAAAAGGAGCTAAAATAAAGCCAAAACAAAATTGCCATTACAGAAGGACGAAATTAGAATTTTTGAAAGTGTGTTTCTAAAAGCTCCCACATACTTCTCCCACCTTCTTAAGCACAAAATTTTCTGCCCAAAATACAGAATATGATCTGCTCTCTTAGGTGCTCAAGAAGGGAAAGAAAAAGAGGAGAAAAATCAAGGAAAAGGTAGATAAATTCATGGAATTTCATGCTCTTTCTTCCTCCAACCTTGCTCCTCTCCTTCCATGCTTTCTTTCTATGGTTTTCTTAAGATGATTGATTCTGTTTTTGGTCTAGAACTTAGAGGGACAGTTTAAAAATCTTGGAGAGAAGCAAACCAAGAGGAAGAGGTCTTGAAAACAAGCTTGAAACCAAGGTAAATGCTTGTTATTGTTGCTTCTTCTCCTTGCTCCATGGATGTGTATGATTTCGGCCAAGAATAGAGCCATATAGGGGGAGGTTTTTCTGCCTAAAAACAAGAGAGGAACTAGGGTTTTAGACCATGAGGAAGAGGAATATGGCAAGAAATTCTAAGAAAAACCAATAGAAATCAAGTTAGGAAAGTGTAGAGTTTTCTAGGGTTTTGTAAAATCTGATTTTGTGTGAATGTTTCCTTGGCTATTTGAATATTTCCTTGAGCTCCTAAGACCTCTAGAAACCCTCCCAAGTGGCTCTCCTATCAAGGAAAAATCAAGAATCTTGTGAACTCCTTCCTTGGTGCATATATCGGCCTAGGCTAGTTGATAGAGCTAGGGAGTGTTTTAATTTGTTTTAGCCTTAGTTTGAGACTTTATATGATGTTAGAAGATGTGAGAAACCATTGGAAAAAATTTAAGAGCCATGGAATAAGAGATGGAGCAATGATGTCCATAATGGTGCCTTATGAAGCAACTTGTGTTACCAATTGTGTAAGTGAATGTGTGAAGGCTTAAAGGACCTCAAATGAGTCCAAGAAGTCTAGAAATAACAAGAGAATGGAGCTTAAAATTTGAAAGGAGAGTTGCTTCATTGGGTCAATTATGGAATCATTATGCCACTTTTGAATCCAATTGTATATTCAAGCTTTAGTTTAGTACCTTGGCTTGCTTTAAGTGTGTGATTATGTGTTATTTATGGTGCCTAGGCCAAGAGAACATCCACCCACCTAGGTGCACTTGTGAGGCTAAAAAGAGGGAAGGAAAAGATCAAGAAAAGTTTGCATAAATCTAAGGTAGCTCTCCACCTCATTCTCCTTGTATTCTTGTGTACATGTGTATGTTATTGTATGCTTGTTTGTGTTCTTGTGACTTAATGATATGCCACTTCATGCCTTGACTTTACATTGGTACCGATGTGTCTTCTTGAATGACTATGGTTGTGAAAATGGCTCATAAGGGTGAGGTGATGCAAAAGTCCCTTAAAAGTCTCATGGCATAGGTGAGACAAGGGTAAAAGTCTCTTGGAAGAGTGAGGCCAAGTCAAAAGTCTCTAGACCAAGAGTAAAGCAAATCCAAAAGTCCTAAAAATGGGGTGAGGAAAAATCAAAAGTCTCTAGAGCATGGTCTTGGCTTGAATGTGAATAAGTGGCATGGGAATTGTGACGTTGCATACTTTATGGTTGCCAAACCTTCCATACATGTGCTTAGATATATATATGCCTTAAATGTGTGTATGAATGGGTGTGTGAGCTATTGAGATTCTTGGAATCTCACTCCCCTTTCCCCTTCCATCTTGAATTGTCTAAGTGGCTCACAAGAAGCAAAGAAAGCAAGCCAAGAGCCTTAAAGGGCTATACTTTAAACCTTTTGTACTTTTCTTTGTGTATCAATGTGAGAGTGATATTGTACATGTTATTTTTGTAATGTAAGACCATGAAAAAATGTAATATTATGGATAAATGATGTATAAACCTTGTATGGTGCCAAGACAATGGAAATATGAAAATTGAATACTTGGGTGCACACTTGAATGTATGTATTGTTGGGTGTGAGATAGTCAAAATGAGATGCATGGTATTTGGGACCACTTGGGTAGTTCCTACAAGTCATATTCATGCTTTTAAACTTGTTTAAGAGGTGCCAAACTCAAAGGAAGGCCATTTGGACTAAAGTGATACCTTATGAGAGGCAAAATTTACCAAATTGGTAAGCTATGTCACTTTTTGTCCAAATGAGCTCTTCTTGGTCTAAAATTTGGCATGCATCTAGAGCTTGTTAAGGGATTTTTGGGAAGCTAAAGTGGGTATCATTTAGAGGTCTATAGAATATTTGATGAATTTTTGAAGTTGGGAAATTTTTTTGATATGGTCACTGCTACTGTATGGTCTAAAAATTGTTCTGTGTCAATCATGGGGAAAATGATGTCTAATTACCATGAAAGTTTATAAACATAAACTATACCTTCCCAGTCACTTGTGCCAATTAGAATCACCTCATTTGGATGTCTAGAGAGGGAGATATCAATTTTTGAAGTTGTTGTCCAGTATCAGGCATCTAATCAGACTTGTGTCACTGTTTGATTAGTTTTTTAGGCCTAGACATGCTTGGACTGGTTTGAAGTTATTTTTTCCCTCTAGCTAACATCTGTAGCTTTCTAGATTGGTATCATTTGCATGGATTGTATTTTTTTAGAATTAATTGGACATTTTTGAAATTTATGATAGTAAACTGTATCAGTACCAGGGATAGCCGGACCTCTGTGGTTAATTCATTTTCAAATTTGGTCCAAAGGCTATGCTCATATCTTGGAATTATTTTTATGTGAAGTTAACATCCAGAGCTTTCCAAAAAGTTATGGTTTGTATGATTTCAATTTTTTGCCATTTAATTATGATTTTTCAAAGTTGTTCCTGAAATCTGCCATTGTACAGCTGCGGGAAATGAATAAATTTTTTGATTTTTGACCTTTGATCCATGGTTGGTGCCAATTTTTGAGAATTTTATGACTTGTATGTATGGAAAATAATTAGAGAATATGGTTGATGAGTTTATGGGGTCCTGGAGACACGAAATAAAGAATTTATTCACTATGCAATATAATTAAATTCATTATTTTAATGTATTTCTTGAGATTTCTTGAATGAATTATATAACCTCACTTGTGAGACGAGGTTCAATGTTAGAATATAATATGGTATTACATTAACTAATTTGTTTAAGGAGACTTACTTTGAAAACATCTGTTTTCGTCATTTAACAAAAACCAGACATGACATTTATGCTTTTGGACATACTTAAATGGTTGTGGTTTGGGTAGAAGTTCATTTGGTGCATTTTTATCCCTTTATGGACTTTAAATTGACTGTTTTCTTAAGCTGAACCAAAGTATGACCAAATGGATGATTTTTTATATAAAATTTGGCAAGGAAATAGATCTCATCTAGATATTTTCATACAGCCAAAGAGTACTTAATTTGGAGCTCTAGAGAATTTAATATGATTTTTCAAAGTTGGCAAAATTATACAGAAACTGTCAAGGGTACTATTCATATGGTCAGTTTACATTCCTATGTCACTTATAGGCCAAATGAAGTCCAATGTTTATGACATTTTATAGGCATAAACTAGACATCATAAGCTTTTCATAGCCATCAAGAGCACTTAATTTGGATTAGTATAGAGAGAGTTATGATTTTTTGAATCTCAGGTTCTGCACTAGTTTGAGAGCATGACTTAGGTTTCTATTCTATTGATTTCCATGAGTCAAATGCTTTTGTCTTGGTCTAGAATTATTTTTACTAGTTAGTTAACATCTAGAGCTTTCCAAAAAGCTATAGCATGTATGATTTTAATTTTTCTAAAATTAGTTATAAATTTCCAAAATTTATATCACTAAACTGGCCTTGCAACCCGAAAGCAAAATTCTGGTTTGGTAAAGTATGGTCCATGATCCGAGCTTTGTGAATTAAATTGTGATGGTTCTAGTATGAATGGATGTGTTAGGTATGGATAATGTTATTGATGAGCTCACATGATCCCTAAAGCCAAGAATGAATTAAATAGGCTTTCAATTATATGCTACTTTCATTCATACCATTGCCAAAAAAAAAGTGCCATCTTTATGCACATAAATATCATATGCTAATCATATCATGAGTTAAGAGCTATATAAATATGGTGTTACAGAGCACATCCAACACAACATTTATAGCATATATAGGCATTATAACAAGGCTAAAATGATGAAGGCTATTTTAATATATTTTAATTCTCCTAACTTAGGCATTTTAATGAGCAAATATGGCTTTAGTGATTTAATTAGGTGGATAATTGATTTTAGTAGCTATTTTTGCACTTAAGGAAATTATTTACAAGATTTTAGAATTTTAATGCATAAATTTCTTTAAATAATTTTGTAAATTTTTCCTATTGAATTTTTCTCATTATTTTTTGCAGAATTTTTGATGGGCAAATAGCATTTGAATAGGAGATTGATTTGGAGAAGATGTGGAAGCTTTCCAAGTCCAAGGAAGCAACGTTAAGAGAGCATGTGAGAGGGGAGCATTCATGGAAAGGAAGAAGTGTGAAGAAGAAGCTATGGTTGAGGGATTTTTGGATGGAAAAAGATGCACAAACTCACATTGAAGCATACACTTGCATGCATGGCACAATGTTGCTTTGTTATCCATTCACCCACGTAGCTTGCATGAATATTCACTCTCATCCATTCCCTCACTTGAAGCAACACACTCCACACTTATGCCACACTCCAGCTCACTCACACACCATAATAATGCACTCACTATATCCACAGGCTCACAACACTCATGAGCAGCCACCATATCCAAAAGAAGCCACAGGTAAAGGAAGAAGAAGCTAACGTAATGCTGCATGAAACACACAAAGGATGTGGTAAATGAACTGAATGAACAAAAGAAGAGCAACGGGATAAAGGAAGAAACATACTCAAAATGTTAAAATATATGAATAGTACAACGATGAAGAAATAGTAACAACTTCTAGTGCTTTGAAAGGAAGAAGTAGGAGCTGAGTTAAAGAAGAAGCTACACGAGCAGAACAAATGGAAAGATAAAGCAGAACAAGCTACGAGCAGCAGCTGAATAGAGATGTAGCCATGGGTTTATTGGATGAAGTTCAAACACATACATGCAGAAACACAGTGGAAGAAAAGCTACGAGTTTTGGTGCCTTTTGAATCTAAGAATCAAATAAAGCAACACGTAAAAGAAGTCAGCAACACACTATCTTAGCTGAAGAAGTTATTGGGCAGAATGTGGAGTAGAACAAATGAGCTTAGGGTTGACATGAAAAATATGAAGATAGAACACGCGAAGCATGGGCAAGAGAATAAGAAGCTCACATGGATAGAGCATGCATTAAGAACACGTAAGAGATTGGGACGTGGTATTAGATAAATAAAGTAGCACATGACACATGGGAAGCAAAGGTTGAGAATAAAAGCAAAGCAACACATGATTCATTAAGAGAAACACATGCATCAATTTGGGCATTCATCAACGCATCATCAAAGCCATTCATCCAGACCAATATCCATTCCAATTCACACGCATGCACAAGTTCACACGGAGGAGGCAAGGCACATGATTTTTAATGAGGCTCGTGCAGTAGGCAAGAGGCTAGATCAAAAATGCATAAAATCATCCATTCACAAGGAGGCAGAACCATACATTCAGAACACACCACTCCATTCCATCATCATTTTTCACCACTCCATCCCCTTCATCCGTAGGTTCATTCCATTCCATTTTCCTCCATCCTTCCATATCAATGAAGCTCTTGAAAAAGCTTGAATCCATGGATTAGCAAAGGAATTTTGGCTAAGATTTTTCTAATTTTCTACACTTTTCCTTTTTCTTGTACATGCTTGGTTGAGATGTATTTGATTGGGAATTTGTATTGTTTGTAATTAGTGGCTGGTTAGACACTAAATAGAATACCTTTTGACTGATTAATTGATTGGATTTAGCACTGAATTCTTTATTATCCTCCAATTTCTCATGTATGCAATCAAGGTGTTCAATGAAATGCATGAGTGAGATTGTATGTTTAATTATTTGATTTGAGGATTTCCTAGGGTTTGATTGGTTAATTAAACATCTTAGGGTGATAATTCAAAGGCTAATTAATTGGTTAATTAATCAAATTGAAGTGTTCATTGATCCTAAAGGCAAGAATTAATGATTTAGTGTGGGGTTGAGGTCTCAATTCAGTATTAACTTGTTAATTTCTTGAATCTTGGATGGTAATTCAAGATCATTTGCCATGAACACAATTAGGGACTCTTAGACCAAAATTAGTTACAATTGGATTAGGATAAGGATATTGGATACTAAGGAATGAGTCTAAAACTAGTCACATGTCTATCATTCACCCCATAGTTCATGTGTTTAGGTAGTAATTAGGAATTTTGATTCAAACTAATTCTAGCTAGTTTAATTAGATTAAACCCTCCTAAATTAGGTAGTTTTAGGATCCTTTAATACTTAGAAAACCTAATTAAACATTGAATTCTATTTCTAAGAGAGATGACCTAGGTTATGCCACTAACTATAAAATTTAATCTAACCTAGTTTTATTTTGAGGTTGCACGACACAACCCTCATAAAACCTTATGGAATTTAAAACCACTCTCTCACTTGGCCTTATACACACACTTTGCATAGGACATACATACCAAAAATTCACATTCTTCTATATATGCTTCCAAATATGGTTCAAACATCATAATGTCATACTTTTACACATGAATGAGGGTCTACATTCCATAGTTACCATATGCATACATACTTTGACATTAAATTACACAAAATCCTATTCTATTGTCAAAGTGACATAAATCAAGTTTCTTGGCCTCCATTCTTTGCTCAATGAGAATTTCCTAGACAAAGTTAAACATTAAGTGGGGAGAGTGAGATTCAAAGAATCCCAATAGCTTATTCACCCTTTCAAGAATGCATATATGGCATGTTATCAAGTCAAGAAAGCAAGTATGTATCCAATGCTCCCAATTATCAAACATAATTACATTTTCAAAGTCATATGAATTTATCAAAGTCAAGAGAAAGCTCTAGGGTCTTTTAGTTTAGCCTTACCCAATTATATGAGACTTTTGGATTAGTCTCACATATTTTAGGGACTTTAGACTTAGCCTCATTCATTCCATGAGACTTTTGGCCTTGTCTCACCCTTACTTAGGGACTTTGTGTTTCACCTCACCTAATTTAAGGGATTTTTAGTACAACCTCATTTATTAAGAGCCATAACACATTTCCAAAGCAATTCAAGAAGCATAATGGTACCAAAGTATTAAACCAATAGCAATAGACATGTTTTATGGTTCAAACACACATACAAGCAATCAATGACAATCAAATAACCAAGATATGCATACAAGAATGGATGAAGAGTTACTTTGGGTCAAGAAGCACAATTCCCTTCCTTGGTTTCTAGCTCCTTGGTTCAGCCTCACACACACACACCTAGGACAGGCTTTTCTTTGCTTAGTTTAGACACATCAAATAAGACACATATGCATCAACAGAACCATCTCTAGTCTCACATAAACTCTACACAAGCTAATTCTAGCTTATGGCATCCATATGGTTCCATACAAGGGCATAATGAAGCAACTCACACAATTCATCATCTTGGCTCTAATTTTTCACTCAATCTAAGTCATATGACTCTATTTAAACTCATTAGAATAATCACAAACTCAATTCAAGGAGCCAAACACCAAAATTGCTTCTTTATGCCTAATGGAACCCTAAACTTTCAACTTTCAAAATATGGTCTCTAAATTCAAACTAATGGTTCCTTTGGTTTTATTATTCATATCTAGATCATTCATAAGCTTAGAATTAAAGAAAACTCTCCCTAGGTACCTTGAACCATTCATGACTGAGACACACCCAAGCATAAGCACCTATGGAATTTTGTTTGTTTTTCTATGGAAAATAAGACTTGTGAAGCTTCCTAGATCTCTTAAGAATCCAAACATATTCTTACATAAGTTAAATCATCACTAGAAAGCTTCATAAATCCTTAGGTGTAATCAAAACCCTAATTTCTATAACTTATTATTTATAGCCTTTTTTTTAGTTCTATTGCTTTCGTATGATTCCTTAGCCTTCAAAACCCTAGTTCTTATCAAGTTTGGATCAAAATCAAATCCCCTACTTATTACCCTAGGTCTGGCCGAAACACACATACAATAGAAAGCCAAAGAGAAGTAAGCTATTCATGGTGAAGCATACCTTTTCTTAAAACTTGTCAAGAGCACTTTCTTAGGCTTCTAAAGTTTCCTTCAAACTCTTCCTTCCATCTACTGAACTAGCCACAAATCACTACCATTCAAGATATTAAAAGCATAAGGAGAGAGAAGAGACAAACTTTAGTGAAGGGAAGAGCATGAAAAAGTAACAAATTCTTACCCTTTTCAAGCTTATTTTTTTTCCCTTGCTCCCTCTTCTTGTGCACCACTCAAGACTACCCTTGGTTCTATTTTTGGCTAAAGGAATGTTGGTTACAAGGAAAGCAAGAACATAGGTTGTGATTTAAGAAGGGTGGAGGGGTATATTATAACATTTTTAAAATTTCAACTATGTCCTTAAAATTTTCTTTCTCCATTTGAGCTCATTTCAAATCCTTTTTAAAAATTTTCTTTTTCATCATAAAATTTAGGTCATCTAATTCATAAAATGCCTTTGGTTTCACCTAAATTGGATTAAAAACCTTATTGAACTATTCGATCAAAGTTTTGGCTAACTGATGACCTAAATTGCATAATGGAGGGTTTTAACCATTCTAGGAGCTTTGATGGTTTTTAGGGCCTCTGAGAACCCTAAGAAACTCAATTTTTTCCTTTTAAAGCTTCTTTTTTTGAGTTTTCAAAAAGTTAGCTGAAATTACAATTTTACCATTACATTTTCGGTTCCTCTATTTTTCCATTTTGGCTTTGATTTTGGGCTATTCCTTGTTTCCTACCCACATTTTTAGATGCTCTAATTAGTATCCTACCCTTAATTAGTCTTAATTTTCTTTGCTTTAGGGACTTTTTATATCACAATATCGATTTCAGTTTAGTTTCTGAAAAACTGATATTATATGAATTCTAGTTATGAAAGGTGAAGTTACTAGGTCATGTGATATCAAAACAATGGATAACTATAGATCTTAGTAAAGTGGAAGTGGTATTGGTATTGAATTGGGAGAGGCCTAAGATAGTGACTAAAATCCATAGTTTCTTGGGTTTAGCCAGCTATTATTATAAGAGGTTCATTAAGGGTCTTTCTCAATTAGTAATGCCATTGACTAAGTTGACTAGGAAAGGCCAACCTTTTGTGTGGGGTGCCAAGTATGAGGATGCCTTTCTAGACCTTAAGAATATTGGAATAAGGGGTAACTATAGATCCTAATAAAGTGGAAGTGATACTGAATTGGGAGAGGCCCAAGATAGTGAATGAAATCTATAGTTTCTTAGGTTGAGTTGGCTACTATAGGAGGTTCATTAAGGGATTTTCTCAATTAGTAATGCCATTAACTAAGTTGACAAGGAAATACTAACCTTTTGTGTGGGATGCAAAGTATGAGGATGCCTTTCAAGAACTTAAGAATAGATTGACCTCTGTACCTATGGTAGTTATACCTATCCCTAATGAGACCTTTACAAAAAGGTTTAGGTTGTGTTTTGATGCAACAAGGTAAGGTGACAACTTATGCTTTTAGGCAACTTAGACCTCATGAAGAGAATTATCTCACTCATGATTAAGAGTTAGCTGTTGTGATTTTTGCCTATAAGATTTAGAGTCGGCATCTCTATGGTGCACAATTTGAGGTGTATAATGACCATAAGAGTTTGAAGTATATACTTAACAAAAAGGAACTTAATATGAGGCAAAGGAGGTGGATATAGTTCCTTAAGGATTATGGCTTCTCCTTAAAGTATCATCTAGAAAAGGCAAATGTGGTCGTTGATGCCTTAAGTGGGAAATCTACCCATATGGCAATGATGATGCTTAAGGAATAAAGGTTGATTGAGGAATTGAGATATTTGAGTTTGTCCATGACTATGCAACCTAGTAGCCTTCTTTTGAGTAAGTTAAAGATAGAGAGTGATTTCAAAAAGAGAATTAAGGAGGCCCAAGAGTTAGATGAGTATTTAGGTAGGATTAAAGAATAATTGGAGAGTGGGGAAGTCAAGGACTTTGACTTATTAGATGATGATTTGGTAAGGTACTAGGGTAGAGTGTGCATACCTAAAGATGAGGAGATAAGGAGCATAGTGTTGTCTGTAACCTATAAGAGTAAGTGCACTATTCATCCAGATACCATTAAAATGTATAGAGACCTTAAGAAAAGTTTTTGGTGGCTTGGAATGAAGTTAGACGTAGTTGATTTTATTGTTAGATGCCTATTTTGTTAGAGGATTAAGCTTAAACATAAAAAACTTATAGGTTTGTTACACCCTTTAGAGATTTTGGAATGGAAATGGAATAGTATATCCATGGATTTTGTGATATGTTTGCCTAGGACATCCTCGAGTTATGATGCTATTTGTGTGATTATGGATAGACTAATGAAGTATACTTACTTTCTACTTATTCGAGCCCCTTATCCTCTAGATAAACTAGCATAACTTT
Source organism: Erythrophleum ivorense (assembly GCA_026724425.1). NCBI lineage: Eukaryota > Viridiplantae > Streptophyta > Magnoliopsida > Fabales > Fabaceae > Erythrophleum > Erythrophleum ivorense. The sequence continues at coordinate 94,886 of JAIUCV010001097.1, forward strand.
ATGTCTAAGAGATTGTGAGGTTACACAATGTCCCTAATAGCATTATGTCAGATAGAGATCCTAGGTTCACATTAAAATTTTGGCAGCCTTTACAAGAAGCTTAGGCACCAATCTTAACTTTAGCATTACCTATCACCCTCAATCGGATGGATAGATAAAAAGGACTATTTAGACTTTTGAGGATGTACTTAGGGCTAGTGTGCTAGAGTTAAAGGGGAATTAGGATGTATACTTGCCTCTAGCCAAGTTTGACTACAATAGTAGTTATCATTCTAATATCCAAATGCCACCATTTAAGGCACTTTATGGGAAGAAGTGTAGATTGCCCTTGTGTTGGGTAGAACTTAGTGAAAGGAGCCTCTTAAGACGAGATATAGGGGATCAAACCACCTGTTAAATTGAACTTGTCAGGAAGAAATTGTTAGTTACTTAGAGTAGGTAGAAAAGTTATGTGGATAAGAGAATGAGACCTTTAAAATTTGAGGCGAGAGACCATGTGTTCCTTAAGGTTACTCTGGTGATAGGTGTAGGGTGATCTATTAAGTCAAGAAAGCTCAGTCCTCGTTATCTTGGTCCCTTTCAAATCTTTGAGCAGATAGGACTCATGGCCTATAGAGTGGCTTTACCTTTAAATTTGGCCCAATTGCATGATGTGACCCATGTATCTTAGTTTAAAAAGTATCCTCTAGACTCTTCACATGTCATTGAGCATAAGAATGTGCATCTGTAAGATAACTTGTCTTATGTGGTTGGGCTGGAAAAGATAATGAACTTGAAATTCAAACAGCTATGTAATAAGAATATTTTCATTGCAAAAGTGGTATGGAAAAGGCTAACTCCTAATGAAGCAACTTGGGAAATAAAAGAAGTAATAAGGAAAGACTATTTAGTGCTCTTTGCGTAAGGTACGTCTAATTTTGAGGACAAAATTCCTAAAAGAAGGGAAGAATGCAACATCTTAAAATTAATTAAGAGTAATTATGAAAAATTAAGGAATTATTATGAGGAATTTAGGAAGATTACAGAAAATAGGAATTTTTAAGGAAAAAAGGATTATTTTAGGCATTTTAAGATAAATAACTATTACTTAGTTATGTTTGAAGAAAAATAATATACTATTGTGTGTTTGAATTTAATTGAGTTAGAGGTTTAATTTAGGCCTAGGATTAACTCAAATACATCTAGGATTAATTGTAGAGGCCTAATTTTGTTTTATGGAGACCCAATGCATAGGGCTTGCCTAACTTTGGCCTAACACTTAGGGAAAATCTGACCACTTGCATAAGGGGCCCAATGGACTAGCCCATTTTTCCTAAAACCCTAAGAAGCTTGTTTGCCCTTTTGTGTTATTGTTGAAATATAATGGTTTTGCCAAAAAAAGAGCATTTTCGCACCTCAAGAGGAAGCCTAGGGTTTTTCAGCATCTTGTCATTATTTTGCACTCCTAAAAGGAGATTTAGCCAAAATAAACTATATAAAACTTGACCCTCTTATCCTCCTCTTCATTTTAGTCCAATTGGTTTTTCTTTTGGAGAATTTTCACCTTCTTCCCAAATTTGAAAATAATTGTTTTCATGGTTTCTTGCATGATTTTCAGAGATTGAGGGTAGAAAGACCATTATGTAAGTATTTTTTTTCTTCATTTTAAGTTGCTTTATGCTAGATATTGGCGTTAAGGACTAATTTATATATTGGGTTCTATTAATGTACGAAAATAGCAAGGATTTAGAGTGGGACATTGAGGTTTTTGGTGTTGAAGGCCTAAGTTCAAATTTGAAATTTGTTGGAGATTAGGTAAGTGATTCTTAAGTAGTTCTTGATGCTGGGAATGAATGAGTAGTTGATTTCTAAAATGGATGATGATTTGGAAATTGGTTTTGGTAATTTAGGACCTTTAGAGTGTTGGAAATTAATATTAGCTTTTGAATATTTGATGTAGTTAAGTGAGGTAATAGGGGTTTAATTCTAATTCTTTATATATGTTCATTCTAATCTAATATCTACTATACATATATATTTTCAATGCCAAATGATTAATAGACTGCTTGATTGTGTTTGGACCATGATTGTGTCCTAATAGAGCTATGGTCAAGCTACCACTTGTGCATTGTGCCATGATCATACACTGAGTTATGACTAGACTTAATGGAATGCATTGAGCCATGAGTATGCTTGTTAGGGAGTTAGCACTATGGACGGGCCTTTCCCTCTATTTTTGGCCATTAACATGTTATATGTCATTGCTACTATAGGATAATAGTTATTGGTAGTCCAACTAGTTCATTTGCTAATTATATTAATGCTTTTAGTATTTTTTTGTATAAATTGCATTTATGTTGATTATTTTGCACATATGTATGGAAATTTCCTTTTGGTTACTGGAATTCACAACTCACCCCATTTCATGGGCTACCAATTTTAGGTAAAGGTTTTTCGGCTTAAGAAAAGGGAAAGCAAGTGGAGACCACCCCTTGACTTAGCCCTTGTGTGAGGTTTCTTGTACTTGGACTATTTTAACATTGTGTAGATGCTATTTTTTTTTCTCGTAATCAAACTTATATAGCATCATGATGCATTCCTTTTGCCAAGTGTAGGTATTTTGATATTTTTGTAACTAATGATTTAACCCTTAGGAGGTTAGATTAAGCTTACATGAGACATGATGTAGTTATCTAACTTTTAAGCAAATGTGATCTATTGTGAATGATGAACTATGATACCATATTAAGACAACACTTAATATATATCATAATTGGCATAAAACATCTACTTTCATGAAAATAACACTTTTAGCAACATAAATAACTGTTATCAAAAGCCAAATTAATTCATTTTTGGTTAAATGGACCATGTGGGTTTACCAAAGTCATCTCCCATTCATAACACACTTATTCAATTAGAAACATCCCAATTTGAAGCTTACATTTCAGGTTTGGACCAAGCATCACAAACTCAAGAACATACTTGCATTTTCCTTGGTTCCATATTCTAACCCAAAATTTGAAAATTGCACAAATAATTCTAGAAAATTCCAAATCATGCAAATTAGGACTTTCTGGAAAGCCCCAGAATTTATCTAACTACTGTAAAATTTTTCAATCAAAATAATATCATTTGGCTTACAAAATCCTAATGGAATAGTAACTGGGTTTGGGACACATTCTATAGCAAACTAGAAATTTAAAATATTCATATCTCACTTTACAAAGCTCCAAATTGGATGCTCTCAGAGGCTATGGAAATCTTATAATGTCAACTATATGTTTGTAAAATTTCATGAGCATTGGACTCCATTTATCTTATGAATGACACCAAAAACCAAACTAACCATACTAACCATATGTACAGTAACAGTGACAACTTTTAAATAATTTGGCCAAGTTTGAAAATTTATAATAAATTCTCTGAAACTCCAAAAATAGTTCTCTTTAGCTCATGAAAAACTTTAGATGTGATCTATATATTTGCCATATTTCATGCCAAAATTCATCCATTTGTTCAAATGTTGGTTTAGGGCAAAAGTATGGTCAGAATTTGGGATCAAAATGGGATCAAATGGTACTAAATGGCCTTCTAAACATATCATGACCATCTGAGCACATCTAAAAGCTTAAACACAGCATATAGAAACATCACAATAGGTCTAAATCATCATAGAGCTCAAATTTACCATTCTACTTGTTCATATGCACATGCATGGCGAGGCTCTAGAATGTTAAAATCATACACTTTCATTCATTTGGCTCCAAATTTAATTCATACAACATATTTACATGCATTTTACATATGCTTCAAGGTTTACATCCCAAAAATAACTTATAGATATATATTTTGACATCAAATTTTATCAAAACTATCATATCGTTAAAGTAATGAATATCACACTCTTTGGCCTCTATTTTTACTTCCTTGGGCTTCACCTAGACAAGAGTAGATGAAAAATGGGAGAGAGTGAGATTCAAAGAATCCCAATAGCTCTTTCACACTTTCAAGTAAGTATATATGGATATAATCATGTCAAAGAACACAAGTATGCATCAAACACTTTCAAGAATTAAACAAACCATGTTTTCAATATCACGTAGATATGTCAAGATCAAAACCAAGCTCTAGGGACTTTTGGTCTAGCCTCACCTTGTTACTTAAGACTTTTGGATTAGCCTCACCCATTTTCTAAGGACTTTTGACTTAGCTTCACTCATTCTTGAGACTTTTGGCCTTGTCTCACTAATTCTTAGAGACTTTTGGCTTTACCTCACCCATTCTAAAGGACTTTTGGCACAACCTCACCCATAAAGAACAATCTCACAATTCAAAAGCAATTCAAGAAATATAATGGTACCATAGCATCAAACCAATAGCTATACATATGTCTCATGATTCAAACACACACACAAGCATTTAATAACAATCAAACAATTAAGAAATGCATACAAGAAAGAATGGAGAGCTACCTTGGTTCAAGAAACACAATTTTTTCCTTCTTTGATTTCCAGCTCCTTGGTTTGGCCTCATACATACACTTCGAGGAGGCTTGCTTTGCTTGGCCTAGATATATCAAACAAGACATAAACGCATCAACGAAACCATCTCTAGCCTCACATAAACTCTATATAAGCTATTTCTAGTTTAAGCCATTCTTATAGTTCCATCAATGGCATAATGAAGTAACTCATACAATCCATAATCTTAGCCCCAATTTCTCACTTAATCTAAGTCATATAACTCCATTTAAAATTATTAAAACCATCACAAACTCAATCTAAGGAGCCAAACATCAAGTTACTTCTTTATGCCTAAAAGGAACCTAAACTTCCAACTTTCAAAATATGGTTTCTAAATTCAAACGAATGGTTTCTTTAGTGTCTATAATTCATATCTAGACCATTTCTATCTTTGGAATCAAAGAAAACTCTCTTTAGGAACTAGTTCTCCCTCTTGGTCGAGACACACACTTGCCTAAGAAGCCATGGAGTTTTCTTCCATTTCCTAAGGAATTTGCCATCCATGAAGCTTCCTAGATGTCTTGAGAACTTAAACATGGTCTTACATAATCTAAATCATCACTAGAAAGCTCTAAAATCCCTAAGTGCAACCAAAACCAGAAATTCCATAACTTGTTATCTATAGGTTCTTTTTGAATCCTAATTGTTTCATATGATTCCTCATGCTTCAAAACCCCAATTCTTATCAAGTTTGGATCAAAATAAAGTCCCTAACATATACTCCTTATTCCAGCCAAAACATGAAGATTAAGGAAAGCCAAGAAGAAGCACTTTGAGCCATGGTTTCTTACCTTATTTGCAAGGTTTTTTAAGAGAGCTTTTCTATGCTTCCAAGCTTCCCTTCAAACTTTCTGTCTCCTCTACTAAACCAGTCATAAAACATATCCAAATAAATCATCAAAACCATGAGATGAGAGAGGAGAAAGAGGAGAAGAAGTTTAGTGAAAGAGAAGGCATGAAAAAGTGTTGAATTTGTACTCTTTCAAGGCTTCTTTCTCTTCTCTTTGCTCCCTCACTTGGTGTGCCTCTTGGGATAGCTTTTGAATTTGTTTTGGGCTAAAGGAATGCTGATTAAGGGAGTGGGCAGAAATGGTGTGATGATCCTAACTTCTAAAAATTGTAATCAAGGTAAAATACGTGATTAATAACCATAAATCAAGGTTACAAGACATTAAGACTAATTACATTCGAAAAATGTGGAGAAATTTGAACCTTAATGATATTAGAGTCATCAACCAAATAATTACATACATTCATGTACACAAGAGAAACAAACCCTCATTAATAAGTCTTTCATTCTACTATCCATTAATTCTAACTTTCAAGAATTTTCTACCAATGTTTCTAAGTCATCCCTTGAGGTTACCATGGGAAAAATCAAGGTTTCTAGGTTAAAATGAGAATTTGGGACTGTTAGCCACTACTAAATGTCTTTGCGCCGCGGCCAATTACTCTCGGGTTCACTCTTTTATCTTCACAGGTTTCGCCGCGGCGATAGCCACGGCGAGTTGGAGCTTCGCTGCGGCTAACCTACATGGCGCCGTGATAAGCATAATATTTATATATTTTATTCTCCTTAGCTTCAGCATTTTAATAGTTAAATAAGGCTTAATGGATTTACTTAGGTGAAATTTGATTTTAGTAGCCATTTCTACATTCAAAGAATTTATTTACAAAGTTATTGAAATTTAATGCTTAAATTTCTTTAAATAATTTTGTGAATTTTCTTGAATAATGTTTTCCATTATTTTTGTAGATTTTCTTTGGGCAAATAGAACTTAAAGGGAGAATATTTGTTTAGAAATTTTAATAAAAATTTTAGAAATTAAAATATATATATTAATAATAACAATAAAGAATAAAAGGCATGGTTTTCATTCCCACCCAAAATTTGATGCATTTCATTCTCTTTTGCAGGGAGGAGCAAACACATGCAAAGAAATACAAACACAAAAGCTATCCCTTCCATATAGTCATGTACCTACATTGGTTTCTTTCCCTCACTTGACAAACACTCATGGGCTAGGTACCATAAGACTCTCCCTCACGTTGTCCACTTGTAGCAAACACACACCATCATTTAGCTTCACAAACTCCCCTGTAGCTTCACCCATTAACCCACATAACACACATGCATGACTCAAGAAGGAAGCCACATGTCCAGCTCACATGTACACACTAGAACAAACATGTAGGCCAGCCTTCACACATCAACACATTCACTCACTTCTTAGGTTTCATGCACATGGATACATAGTCACACAACTCACTCATCCACCTCCCTACATCTACACACCATCCAGAGACCATCCACCACGCCATACACATTCTCTTTGCCACTCCATGCCATTTTCTACTCCATTCTCCATCTCCATCTCACCACCACCATGAAGCATTAATCTTTATCTGTGACTAGCAAGGAAGAGGATTCTTGGAGAAGCTTGAATCCATAGAGAGATTAAAGGAATTTTGGCTAAGAATTTATACTTTTCTATGCTTTTTCTTTTTCTTGTACGAACTTGGTTAAGTTGTATTTGATTAGGAATTTATATAAATGTAATTAGTGGCTGGTTAGACACTAATTAGGAAACCTTTTTGTTGATTAATTGGTTGGATTAAACACTGAATTTTATACTTTCCTTTAATTTCCCATGTATGCCACGAAGGTGTTCGATGAAATGCATGAGTGAAATTATGAGCTTTATTCTTTGATTTAGGGATTCTTTGGAGTTTGATTAGTTAATTAAACATCCTAGAGTGTTCATTCAAAGGCTAATTGATCAATTAATCATTCAATTCAAGTGTTCATTGATCCTAATGACAAGAATTAGTGATTTGATGAAGGATTGAGGTTTCAATTCAACATTAAATTGTTAATCCCTTGATTCTTACGTGGTAACTCAATATAATTTGTATTAGACACAAATAGGGTAATCATAGTTGAATTAGGATAAGGATAGTGGATACCAATGGACGAATCCAAAGCTAGTCACAAGTCCATCATTCAACCATAATCCATACAATTAGGTAGTTAGTCAATTTAATTCAATTTCATTTTAGATAGTTTAACTAAATCAAAAACCCCCCTGAATTAGATAGTTCTAGGATTCTTTAACACTTAAAGAACCCAATTAAACATTGAATTCCATTTCCAAGGGAGATGACCTAGGTTGTGCCACTAGCTATATATAATCAACCTAGTTTTATTTTGAGGATTGCGCGACAGACCCATCATGCCGCGGCAAGGAAACCTCTTAGAGCCTACCTCGCTTGCCTCTCGCTATTAGCCGCGGCCAATTCCCTCTTTCGCCGTAGCTAATTCCTCTCTGGAATGCCTAACTCATTTTCACAAAAGTTTACCGTGACAAATTACCCTCTGGACGACTCCTAGTTTGACCTCTCACATTTTGTCATGGCTAATTCCACTTCTCACTGCGGCGAATTGCTTTTTGGTACTCTCCCTGGCTAACTTTGCCTCTATTGGCCGTGGGTAATAATATTTTGGCTGTAGCAAAATACCTTTTGATCCTACAACTTCTAAAATCTTATCTCATACTCTCCACTCTCCCTCCAATAACAACCTAAGGTCACTCTACCTTAATTTATAGGGCTCCAATATCTTTCATTAGCCTAATTTACCTCGCTTATCTATCATTACTAGTCCAAGATTTAAGTATATATTTCTACTCCTCCAACTACCCTATATCAGTAAGTTTATAGAGTGATAATAATAGGAATTCAAGAACTATCAGCAGTTGTCATTCGATACACAATCTGTTAGAGGTTCCATACATCAATGGTTAATATCAACATCTAATGTATCATATACTTACATTGCCCATAATATACCATATCATAAATTCAACAAAGTTCATACATCAGGTGTTATAAGTTCATACATCCAATACCAAGCTAGAATAAGGCCTAACTCCTCAATAGATACATCCTAAGTAATCAAAATATAAAAGCCTACACTTGGCAACATGATTACATGATGATGCTATACAAAAAGAATATAAAATGTAGCATCTACTCTATCTAAATCAGTCTAAGTATAGCCTTCTCCATATATGGTTGGAGCTCATGGATTTTCATCCACTTGCTTCCCCTTTTCCTTACCCGAATAGCCTTCACCTAAAAGTGTAATCCCATGAAATGGGGTGAGATGCGAATCTCAGTAACCAAGGAAATTTCCATTCATATGATCCAATTTAATTAACATATATGCATGAATCAAAATTAACATCACAATCATATCAGTTATATCAGCAAAGGAAATGGTTAAGCTACTATGATTACTATCCCATACTAGCAATCATATTTCCATATGTTAAAGGCCAATAACACCGAGAGAGGCCCATCCTCAGCACCCACTCCCCAATGAGCACCATCAAGGCTCAGTGCATCTGGGATATGATCATAACCCGGTGCCCGATCGAAGTACATGCACGAGTGGCAGCCACACCACAGCTTTACCATGGACTCACAAGGTCCAAACACAATATAATAGATAGCCAACCAATTCATTTAGCATTTCAAATCATTTATGTACAGGAAATATGAAATTTAAAGCAAATATATGCATGCAATTAATGTAGTCCCGGTTACCTCACTTGTAGCCAATTCTCTAAGAGCCAATTGAATGCTACTTCAGCCTATGGACACAAAACTAAGCCATTACTATCCCTAATCACAATTTGTATCAGCAAAACCATCACTTAAGGAGCTAAGCTATATAGGACTACTTAGAAACACTTACCCAATTACCACTAAAACCAAATTCGGATTTGGTTGAGCCTACCCTAGAAATCTCAAAATAACACTTCAAATCCTGAGTAAATTCGCATAAAAACAATACCCATATTATGAATCAGCTATAAGGGTCCCAAACTAGCAAAGAAAGCATAAAAATGAAGAGTTTATACTTACCTAACAACACCCTTAGTCCCAACCTACGAAATTTCACTAAGAAAATCCCAAACAACCACATTTCAGATTTTGGGTATAGTGAAAAAGCTCTAAATAAAAAATTAATTAGGCCAAAATGAAGAGAAAGAGAAGGGGATTAAGTTATATAACAAGTACCTTGGCTGATTTTGAGCTTAGAAGTGAGAAGTGGTGGATTTCTTGCTTGGAACCCTAGCCTCCCTCTCAAGGTGCGAAAATTCTTTTGTGTTTGTGTTTCAGCAAAGTGTGGAGGTGCTGATGTGTTTAGAGTTTTAGTTGGGTCTAATATGGGTCATGGGCTGACCCAAAGGTCTAATACCAAGTGGGTTTCAGATATAAGCCTTGTTGGGCCAGCTTTCATATGTTGGGCTGTAGAAATTTAATTAGGTTAAATCAAATTTGAAGAACTCAATTGATTTGGGTTTGCACCTAAAATTATTGGGCCCCCATTAGTCCCTAACATTAGCCTACTTAATTTAATTTGGGCCTAGATGGGGTTTCTAACTCAATTAAATCTCAACCTCATATTAATAATTTATCTTTCTAAAATTTTCACTCACTTAACTCACCCAATTATTCCACATTAATTATTCTTATTAACCTAAATCTATAATTAATACCTTAATTAATTTTGGGGTGTTACAAATGGGACGTGATTTAAGGGGGCTAGTAGTTCATTTACAATATTTTTTAAAATTCCAATTTAGTCCCCTATCTTGGTTCTTTCCATTTGGGCTCATTTCAACTCCTTTTTGAGAACTGTCCTTTTCCATCATAAAATTTAGGTCCTCTAATTCATAAAATGGCTTTGGTTTCACCCAAATTGGATTTAAAATCTTACCAAATGATTCAGTAAAAGTTTTAGTCAATTAACAGTTTAAAATACAAACTGGAGGGGTTTTGACCATTCCAGGAGTTCCTATGATTTTTAAGGCCTTCGAGAACCCCAGAAAACTTAATTTTCCATCTAAAAATCTCTCCTTTGAGTTTTTTAAAAGTCACCCAAAATTACGATAATGCCACTGGCCTCTACAGCTTTCTGTTTGACCGTTTTGACTCTGGTTTTAGGCTAACCTTAGGCTCTAATCCACATTTTAAGATGTTCTAATTAACATCCTAATCTCATTTAAACTTAATTTGTCATACTTTAGGGTATTCCTGTATTAGTTTATCGGGTTCAGTTTAGTTTTTGAATTAGCGGTTATTACATGAACCATGACTTATCCAGTTGAAAATATAATTATGCTATTGAATGAAAAACTAGCCTAAATGTTGATAAATGAAGTTTATGCTGATATGTGTATACATATATATATGTATGTATTTGCCTTGTGGGAGGAATTAAGTTGTGCCATAGTCATAAATTGCATTTGACATTTCCCTAGAGTTGTGAGGGTAGGAACATGTTTAATTAGTCCATTGAAACTTGTTCTAAGTGGTCTTAGGTCAGTTGATTTGGAATTGTTCTTTTTAAGTTGTCACTTGAGGTTTTATAAGCCATTTTGTTGCCATATTGGTAAGGTTGCTATATAATATTTAATTTGATGGATTCAATTAGCCCTAGACCTTTAAGTGATATAATACCATATTTTAAGGCTTATGAGAGATTATGTGCTAATAGAACCATGTATTTTAACCATGAAAGGCCTTAGGATTCAACTAGATTTAGTGGTAAACTGTTGGGAATGTATAACAAAGAGCTTAGGATCAGAGGGGAGTTGAGTTGCAGCTAAAATGTTTTAAGTCATGGCCAAAATGAGTTTAAGGGTAACAGAAGCAAAGTGTGTTGTAGCACAGGTTCTTTGGCCATGGTGCAACTTAGGAAAATTTGGGTGGAGAATGCTTTAAAAAGTAGTTTCTCTACAACACGAGAGGGGTCTTGCTATGGTGAGAATCAGGAATTCTTTAACAATGCATCTAGGAGGGCACCTCATCGCAGCATAACCACCTTAAGTTATAGTGAGGATCAAGAAATTTTGTGTTTTCGGTTCCAGTAACAAGTTGAGCCGTAGCACGGGTTCCTTAGGTTATGGCATAAATCCAAATTTTTAGTTCTAGAGTTACAGAATTGAATTAAATCATGGCGAGAAATTTCTAGATCATGGCATGAGTGTATTCTGATGCTTTTAGGAGTTATAGTAGCCACCTTGGCTGTGACAAAAACCTCTCAATTTGTGGCCCAAGTCCCCAAACCCCTAATTTAGCATTTAAATCTTAGTTTTCTCTACGTTAATGATAAGTAATGACTTGTAAACCAATATATAGGAGTTTTGTGCTTCTAGATCCATTTATGGGTGAGTTGAGAGTCCTAAATGAGTAATTAAAATTCCTATGAGCCTAGACCTTCTAGCTTATATGAATAATGATTGTTAATCATTAAATAGTTCAAATTTCCCATGTTTTCACCTATTAATGAATTAGTATTGACTTTAGACCTTAAGTATTGATTATGCTTAGCTAGATGATTAGGAGTTAGGGTTGTAACATTTTCCATCATTATATGACTAAATAAGGTTACTATATTAATCAAAGTTGGCAAAATTGGTCAAAACCCTACTTTCACATAAACTAAGGTAAGTGATGGCACAGGTGTAATTTGAGCTATGTTAAGATATTCTAAGCTATTGTGGACCCAGAGGATGATTATATAAGTAAAAAAGATTTTAAAATATTCAATATGTAACGACCCTAACTTCTAATCAACATAATTAAGGTTAAGCACATGATTAATAACCATAAATCAAGGTTGAAAGTCATTATAACTAATTACATTCGAAAGATGCCGAAAAATTTAAAACCCTAATATTATTAGGGTCATTAACTAGATAACCACAATTATTCGAATGTGCAAGTGAATTTAATTATCAATGATGAGCCTTTGATTCTTCCATCCATCAATTCCAACTCACAAAATCCTCTTACAAGTGTTTCTAAATCATTCCTTAGCATTACCATAAGAGAAACTAAGGTTTCTAAGTGAATATGAGAAATTGAGCACCTTTGCCGCGGCTAAATTCCCTCATGCCACGGCCAATTACTCTCAGGTTCAACTCCTTACACTTTCACAAATTTTGCACATTTTGTCACGCCAAATACCCTCTGGAACACCCTCAAACCTGCCTCTCAAACTTAGCTGCGGCTAACTTCACTGTTCACCATGGCCAATTACTCTCTGTTTTCTTCCCAGCAGCTTTGCCACATTTGGCTGAGACCAATTAAATGTTGGCCGCAGCCAATTACCCTTTGTTGCCATTTGGTGGAGGCCAATTAAATTTTGGCCATGACCAATTCTCTTCTGTTCCTAAGTTTAGGGATTTAACCGGTTGAAGTGGAATAATTTAGGAATTTAGAAGTTTTCCTATACTTACCTCTAATGGATGTCCTTGAAATCCCTTCCTAAGTTCACGGTCTATCCTTTTCTTGCAACTCCATGGTTGCCTGAATTTTTCTTCCCTTCTTCCCCTTCTATTCTCTACCTAAGTGAATTAAGTTGGGTGGTGATTATCATAAATGGACAGCTCATGCTTACTAGGCCTAACATGGATGCACTTAAAGTAATTGACAATTCATTTTCTCTTGCTTCCTATTCTATGCTAGGCAATGTGGCAGCTTGTTTATGTATCTTCCCCGTCTAAGCACTACATGAAAGCAATATTTAACTCCCACGGCTGGAAGAGTATGAGCATTAATCGAATACCATTTGTATATAATTGACACAATGCAAGCATGAGCTGTGTGCGTGATTTGCTTATTTAATTTCCTAACTTCCTATACTATTCGATGGTCTTGTTGGGTGTCCCTTCCTTAGATTATGCAACTTCCTATTAATTTCCCACGGTTGAATATAAGGTGAAGCCATGATCGAATGCAATTTATATATCCACATATATTTTGGATGATGCAAGCATGAGGTGGCAAGGATGTTTTGTTTAATTTTCTTAACTTCATACTCTTAAGGTGGCTTAGCTAGATGTCTTCTCCTCCTTACTTGTAATTAAATGTTGCATCCTACACTACTTCCTAGCTATCCCACATCTAAAAATACAATTGGAAACAACCGAATATCATCCCTAGCCATACATAGATACATCTTGTATAGTGAAGCATGATGTGTCCATTGTTTTATTTATTAAAACTTTCTTTCCATGGCCCACACCACTGTCCCATTAAGTGTGTAATATCCAGCTCTTAAAAAATATGAGAAAACATGAGAAATGGAATGCACAGTTTCTTCGTAAATGTACAAAATTCACTAGATACAAAAGGAAATCCCCTAAATAGAGTGATTTGAGGTCTAATAAAATTAGAATAATATTCTAGACCTCAAATAATGGTGATTTAAGGCCAGAGGTGCCTTGAAATCAGAGCCAAAATAGCTAGACGAATTTTAACAAAAATGCAACAAAATGCAATAGCATTTTCATAATTTGGGGTAATTTTTAGAATACTCATACGAGGACTTTTTAAATGAAAAATTTGAGTTCTCTTGGGTTCTTAGAGGCTCTGAAAATTATGAAAATCCCCAGGACAGTTAAAACCTTTTCGGTGAGCAATTTCAGCTATTAGTTGACCAAATGGTTCGAAATAGTTTTAAATCCAATTTAGGTGAAACCAATGCCACTTTATGAATTAGAGAACCTAAATTTTATGATGAAAAAGATGATTCTCAAAATGGAGTTGAAATGAGCCTAAATGAGCAAAACTAAGAAGAGGGACTAACTTATAAATTTTAAAAGTTGCTTAAATGAATCCCTAGGTTTATAAAAACATCCCCACTTCTGTCCCACTCCTTATGATTGACTTTTTTGGGCTAAAACATAACCAAGGGTAGATGAGAATGGCACACAGGATGGAAGGAAGAAGGAGGAGAGAAACCTAGCAAAAAGTGTAAGAATTTCATGTTTTTCATGCTTTCTCCTTCACCAATTTCTTCTCCTCTTTCTCTTCTTTCTTTCTTAGGATTTATTGAAGTCTTTGGGTCTATTTTGAGCTCAGACTAGAGGGAGAAATTTTGAAATTAGGAGGAGAGCTGAAGGAAAGGGAAGAGCATTGAAGAAAAGCTTGAATTCAAGGCAAAAATCCTTAGTTCCATGCCTCTGTTTTCTTGTTTCACTTCTTGTGTATTTCATCCTCCATATGGTCAGCCAAGGGGAGAGTGTTTTTGGATAGAATCAAGAATGAATCTTAGGAATCAGGTGTGGCAATCAAGAATATGCAAAGAGAACAAAGTAAGAACCATGAAATTGCAAGATAGAAAAGTTAGGGTTTTATATGTTCCCTTAAAATTCTGTTTTGATACAAGAATTCCTAGACCTAAATAAATGTGTATATGAGCTCTAGAGATCTCTAAGAAGCTTCCCATATGCATCTCCCATCAAGAAAACAAAATAAGCTCCTTGTTCCCCTTTAGTGTTCATCACCTCAGCCTAGAGCAGAACAAGAGCATAAGGGTAGTTTTAATTTGTTCCAAGCTTGATTTTGAGTCATATATGATGGGAGAGGATGAGAGGAAGCCTTGGAAAAATTTTAGAAGGCCTAGGGAATGAATTGGTAGTGTAGGTTCTATATTATGGCCTAAAGAAGCAACACCTAGTTAAGCTCCTTAGTTTAATTGTGTGATGGCTCCAAGAGGTTTACATGGGGTCAAGAATCATAAATGGAAGGAAAGAATGGAGTCTAGAACTCAAATGATAGATGTCACTTCATTAAGCACATTTTGGAACCATAAATGAGCTATAGGACAAAGCTAGTGCTCTAAATGAATAGGTAGCTTTAAGAATGGGTCTAAGAGCATAATTGGTTCCTATTTTATGTATTTAGGCTAAAGGAAACAAGCATCACATCATTGTGAGTATGTGGTCAAGGAAGGGAGTGCATTTCCAAGAGGAAAAGTATGTTGTTACAACAAAGGTAACTCTCTCCTTTTTCTCTCATCAATGAATAGGTGCTTATCTTCTCTTTGAATATGTATATGTGTGTTTTAAGCTATGAAAAATGTTCTAGCATTTGCCTATATGCCATGGTATCATGATATTATATTATGTTTTCAAATGATGCTTAGTATGTTTGCTTAGATTTGCTTGAGTTTGGGGAAGCCAAGAACCCTTAGCCATGGTGTGGATGAGCCAAGAACCCTCAAAAGTGGTTAAGACAAAGTAAAGAGTCTCCCAAGAGTGAGATTGAGTTCAAAACCTTTTAAGAAAGTGGGTGAGGAAAGTCCAAAATCTATAAGAGAATGGGTGAGACTAAACCACTTACTTAGCAAATCTATGGGTGCTTTATATGACTTTTTGAAATGCTAAAAGTGTTTTATAAATGATTTTGTGATCCATGATATTCATGCTTGTATTTTTAAGACTTGAATTGTATTTTTTATATATGATTAAAAGGGAGATGAGCTATTGGGATTCTTTGAATCCCATTCTCTCTTCTCCAATGTCTTAATATGATAGTGGACCAAATGAGCAAGGTAATGGAAACCACCAAGTTATAAGATGAAAGATTGATAAAGAAATTGTTGTTTTGTTCATTTGTAGCCATATGAATGGCACATGATGTAATGCTATGGTGGAAATGTTGTACAATCATTTGAACACATATAAATATCCAAATATTTGATGTATGTATAAAACTTGATGCTAAATGAACAATATTATAGGTTTTAGATATTGGATGGCAATACAAAGTGTATGCATTCTTGTGTATAACTTGGGGTGGATGAGTGAGTTTGAGAATCTGGATATGTGCACCTTTGATACAAGTTTAGTAGATCATTTTGGTGCTTTCCTACATGTTCATGTGGCCATGGTTATCTTAGAAGCAATTTTGGACCATTTGAGATCCTTACATGATACAAAATGAGCCATTTTGAACCCAATGTCAAGATCTAACCGAATGAACAAATTTGTCCATGAAATTTGGCATGCAAATAGATCTCATCCAGATCTTTTTGGGAAGCTAAATACTAAATTATTTGGAGCTTTTTGGAATTAATTATAATTTTTCAAATTTGGCATTTTTCTGCTATTTGATGCAAACACTGCTCATATGGTTAGTTTCTTGTACTGTTCCATCAATTTCCAGTAGCTAGATGTCCCTATTGTGGTCTAGAATTATATTTAGCATAAAGTAGACATTTGTAGCTTTCCAAAATGGTATAGTTTTCTTGATTTTGATTTTCCTTGAATTAGTTATAATTTTTCAAAATTTATGATAGAATTCTTAAATTTTAGTCCGAGGCTGCACACTTTGTTTTTATGTATCCACTTCCTTTGCTCAAGTTCTAGGCCACTTCTTGAGATCGTTATAAGTTATATTTATGTAATTAAATATAAGAATGAGATAAATGACTTCATATGGTCCACAGGACAACAAATGAAAAATTTATACACTACGTAACGCAATTAAATTGAATATTTTCAAGGGATTTTCTTGAGAATTCTATGTAATCCATGGAAGTGAACCTAAAAATAATGTGAGATGAGTTAGAGAATTATGGTGTTACAAAGCGTTTTCTTCTACCATGTCTAGGCCATTCAATTACATATCATCTCCTCTCCATTCTCCACGGCTGAACATAATTCCAAGTAACCAAATGAATGCATATATCCTTGTGTAATTAAAATAATTAAAATCCATTCTATCTATTTCTTGTTTTATGCTAGATTATGTGGCAACCTATTGGTGGTTCTTTCCCATCTAACAATCATATATAAGAACTATAATTTTCCTATAGCTAAGAGGATGTGAAAATTAACTGTAATATCTAGTTCTCTGAAAATGAGAGAAAACGTGAAAAACATAACATGCAGTTTCTCTGTTAATGTATGAAATTCACTGAATACAAAAGCAAGTTTCTCGAAATGACTTATTTAAGGTCCCAAAAAAATTTGGGAAGCATTCTAAACTCCTAAAAATGAGAATCCTAGGCTCAGATGGAAGAAAAATGGAGCTAGAATAAAGAAACAAAATGTAACAAAAGAGTGACGAAACATAAGGGGCATTTTCATCATTTTGAGTAAATTTTGGAATTCTCACATAAGGGTTTTTTAAATAAAATTTTTGAATTCTCCAAGGTTTTCAGAGGCCCCTGAAAACCATGGAAGTCTTAGGATAGTTAAAACCCCTTTGGTGGATATTTTTCAATATTAGTTGACCTAAACTTTGACTAATTCATTTGGGAAAGTTTTAGCTCCGATTTGAGTGATTCCAAAGGCATTTTATTTAATTAGGAACTAAATATGATAGAAAAAATAGTTCTAAAAAAGGAGTTAAAATGAGCCTAAATGGAGAAAATAGGCGTATAGGGGCAAAATGGTCATTTTAAAAAATTGTAAAAGAGGCTTCTTAAGTAAGATTACACCTCATCACCTTCTCCAAGTTTCCATTTGTAGAAAAATGGGTAGTAATAGCATGATATTAAGAGGGGGGAGAGAGAAAAAGTTTAAGCTTCCGTTTAGGTAAGAAAATGACCTTGTTTCATCCTGCACCAGTTAGGAAAGTTGTTCCTCTCTCTAAGAACTCTCTAATGGTGTTTTCTTTTCTTGAAAATTTGGAAGATTTAGATCTAACAGCCAAAAGGGAACTCTTTTCAAAAAATCAAATGGTGAAAAATAATCTATGCGAAGAGAGCTCCATTTTAAAGTAAGACTTCACTTGAAACACTTGCAAAATCTTGTGTTTCCAAGCCATTTAAGCTTAGGTCTAGAGAGAGAAAGTGAGGAGGAGAGTTTTTCTTTATATATTCTTGATGGAACCAAAGGTTATGGAGTGTGAGGATTAAGAATATACAATTAGAATTGAAAAGGGAGCTTTAGAATGCAAGTTATGGAATTTAGGGATTTGGTTGCACCTAAGCTAAGATGAAGCTTCTTAGTAGTAATTTAAGTTGTTTAAGAGTATATATGAGTTCCTAAGATACCAAGAGAGCCTCCCATATGCTTCTCCCAACAAAGAAATGAAAACAACTCCATTGGTGCCATATGGAGGTATAGCCTCGGCCAAGGAGGGTTCATGCACCTAGGGAGTGTTTTAATTCCTTCCAAACTTAGTTTTGCATCATGTATGATGGGAGAGTATGAGAGAAAGCCTTGGAAAAATTTTAGAAACCATAGATAGTGAGATAGTATCATAGGTTCCATATTATAGATTAAAGAAGCAACACCTAGCTAAGCTCTTTGATTTGATTGTATGATGACTCCAAGAGGCTTAAAAGGAGTCAAGAATCATAAATAAATAGAGAGAATGGAGCTAAGATGATGTTTTCTTAAGGTTGCTTCATTAAGTGCATTATGGAACCATAAACGTAACATTTGGTTCTTTGAAAACCAAAGAAAATGTGAGAAACGTAACGTATGGTTTCTCCGAAAAAGAACAAAATTCACCAGATACAAAAGGAAGTCCCCTAAAATGAGATAGTTAAGGTCCTAAAAATTTGAGAAGCATTCTAGACTCCTAAAAACGAGAATCCCAGGCTTAGACGGAAAGAAAAACAGAGCTAAAATGAAGAAACAAAATTGTAATGAAAACTGACAAAACGTAATGGCATTTTCGTAAATAAGTGTAACTTTTAGAAAAACATATAGGAGGGCTTTTTAAAAGAAAGTTTTGAGTTATCCAGGGTTCTCAAAGGCCCTAAAAACCATTGGAAGCCCCAGAACAGTTAAATCCCCTTCTGGTGGACATTTTCTAATGTCGGTTGACCCAAACTTTGACCAGTTTGTTCGGTAAGGTTTTAACTCCAAATTAAGTGATTCCAAAGGTATTTTATTAAATTGGGAACCTAAATTTTATAATAGAAAAGATGGTTCTCAAAAAGGATCTAAAACAAAGTCGAAACAAAATTGCCATTACGAAAGGACAAAATTAAATTTTTTGAAAAAATGTGTTTATAGAAGCTCCCACACACTTCTCCTTTCTTCTCCCATCTTCTTAAGCACAAATTTCTGCCCAAAATACAGAATATGATCTGCTCTCTTAGGCTCACAAGAGGGGGAAGAAAAGGAGGCAAAAAATCAAGAAAAAGGTATGGATTCTTAGTAGTTTTCTATGCTTTCTTCCATCCAAACCTCCTCTCCTCCATTCTCCTTTGTTTCTTTTGATTAAAATGAAGTTTACAAATCTGATTTAAGGGAGAAACTTAGGGGAAATTTCGGATTTGAAGAAATGAGCTTGGAGAAAGCAAGATTCAAGTGAGAAAAAGTAAGAAAACAAGGTAATTTCTCTCCCTATGGTTGCTACCTTTGGTTCCTCTCCTCCTCCATTTTGCCTAACATGAAACCCTAGGAGGACTTGATTTTTGGGCAGAACCAAGGGTGAGTATAAGGAAATAGGGTGTGGAGATTAAGAATATACAAAGAGAATTAACAAAAAACCATTAGATTTTAAGATGTAATTTCTAGGGTTTTAAGTGCACCTTATAAAATCTGATATTTGTACAATGATTCCTAGGCCTAAATAAGAGTTTAAATGAGTTCCTAAGATCCCTAGGAGTCTCCCCATATGCATCTTCCATGTAGAAAACAAAGCAAACTCTATGGAGGCTATAACGAGACATAGGCTTGGCCTAGATGGGTTTGTGTACCTAGGGAGAGTTTTAAATTTTTTTAAGCCCATTCTTGAGTCATATGTGATGAATGAAAATGAGAGGAGGCCTTGGGAAAAATTTAGAACTCATAGAAAGTGAATTGGTGCTTTAGGTTTTATATTATAACCTAAAGAAGCAACATATAGTTAGGTTCTTTATTTTAATTGTGTAATGACTCTAAGAGTCTTAAAAGGAGTCAAGAATCATATTTGAAAGGAAAGAATGGAGCCTAGAATTTATTAGAGGGGTTTTGCTTCATTAGGTGCAATTATGGAACCATAATAAGGTTTATAGAGCAAGCTAGTGTTTAAGTGAGTTGTGTGGCTATAGAATTAATTCCATGAATCTAATTGGCTTCCATAAGTTATATTTAGGCCAAGAGAAACTATCCCCACACTTTTATGTGTGTGTGGCCGAAAGAGGGAGCCTTGGTTCAAGAAGAAAAGTGTGTGATTGTGTACAAGGTAGCTCTCTCCACCTTCTCTCATGCATGGATGTATGCTTAGCTTGTCTTGGAATGTATGTATGTGAATGTTCAATCCATGAAAAGTATGCTAGCATGATTTTATAATGTGTGCTTAGGTTTGCATGAGTGTGGTGAGGCCAAAAACCTTTAGCTACGGTGAGGATGACCCAAGAACCCTTAAGATTGGTTAAGACAAGGTAAAGAGTCTCCCAAAAGCATGGTTGAGTCTAAGAATCTCTTAAAGAATGGGTGAGGCAAGTCCAATCTCACAAAAAATTGGGTGAGGCCAATCCACTTGCTTGGCAAGCCTTTGTATGCTATGTATGACTTTCTCAAATGATGAAAATGCCTCTTGAATGTTTGCACATGTCAATATGATCATATATGCTTTGCATATGTTATGTATGATTGAATGGGAGATGAGCTATTGAGATTCTTTGAATCTCATTCCCTCCTCTCCAATGTCCTAGCATGCTAGGTGGACTAAGAGAGCAAGGTAATGGAAGCCAACCACCTTAAGGATGGGAGGAGGACAACAAAGTACTTGAATTTGCTACTTTAAGGCCATACAATTAGCAAATGATGTGATTAATAAATGTATATGTATTATGATGTTATAACCATATGTAATTATGATAATATGTCATGTATGAATGAGAGAATATTGTATGTAGCCACTAGAATGAAATTTGAGTATGTAATGCTAAGTTATGCTTCTTGGAAGTTTGATGTAAGTATGTATAATTGCAAGTGGCATAGCCAAAATGAGAGACATGGAGTTTGGGACCATCTGGGCAGCTCACATAAGTCATATTTATGCTTTTAGACTTGCCCAAGAGGTGTTAAACCCTAAGGAAAGCCATTTGGACATTTTGGTATCCTATAGGGAGCCAAAATTGACCACGATGGAACCCTATGTCACTTGTTGTCCAAATGAGCACTTCTTGATCTGAGATTTGACATGAAATTAGAGCTTGTTAAGAGCTTTTTGGGAAGCTAAAGAACATAATTTTTGGAGGTGTACAAAACATTTGATGAATTTCCAAAATTGGCAAAGTTTCTGATTTTGTTTGATGCACTGTTCACTTGGTCAGAAAATGAAATCTGTCACACAAGGCTCAAATGATGTCCAATTGCCACAAAATTTTTTATAAAGAAACTAGAAATTCCCAGTGACTTGTACCACAAGAAGCACCCCATTTTGATGTCTAGAGAGGGAGATATGAATTTTTAAAGATTCTATCCAGTATCAGGAACTCCAACTGACCTTAGGTACTGTTTGATTAATTTTTTAGGTCTGGGCATGCCTAAATTGGTCTAGAGTTATTTTTCCCTCTAGATAACAGCCACAAATTTCTAGATTGGTATTATTTGTATAGATTGGATTTTTGTGGAATTAATTGGACATTTTTGAATTTTGCTGTAGAAATCAGTGATAGCACCAGTGGGTAGTTTGACCTTTGGACCATTTCAAATGTCAAACGTCCTCTGTGATGGATTTTATAGTTAGGACATATTTTTAGTATAAATTAGACATCTTTATCTTTCTATAATGGCTAAGAATACATGATTTTAATTTTTTTAGAATTAGGTATGATTGTCCAAAGTTATGACAGAGAGGAGGCAAAATCTGGCCGTATATGTGTATATTTCATGCATTCCTTCGAGTTCTTTGAGGTGTAGGCCATTTTTGATGATGAAAATGAGTTTTATTTATGTAATTAAATATGAGAATGTGTTGTATGAGCTCACATGGCCCACGTGACACCGAATGGATTTTTCATACATGACGCAATGCAAAAAAATACATTATTTTAATTCCCCTTTCTTTCTATTTCATGGAAATTATGAATGTGAAGCTTGTGAATGTTGTGAAATGAGCTAGAAATATATGGTGTTACATTTTTTGTATTAGAGCAAAGTTCCAGGCACTCGTAGATTGAATTTGCCCTGAGAATGTAGCGATAGGACTATGTAAAGGCTTGAATGCATAGGTAAAGTCTTATATAAGACATATTGGGTGTATGAGTATAGTTTGTGGCTTTGTTCATGATGAGTAAGTTGTAGAATGGTCTTAGAGTAGAGAATGGACACTGGGAAAGAATGGCCTCCAGAGTAGCTTGAACAGAGTTAAGTTTAAGCAAAGTTGAGGGATCCGACGGCTAGAGCTTGATGAGATGTGATAACTCACCGGGATCAGTGTTAATCCTTAGATATAAACAATGAGAAATGATCTCGTTGATAGGAAGAGGCTTGCTAGAAAGAGTATGTAAGGCCTAATTCTCCCTAGTAGTCATACTCAGACCATTTTGAGGTGTCTCACATAATGCAAAGACAAGTAGGATGCAGCGCAGTATGAGATGAGACTGCCACTGCACATGACTAGTTTAGAGGGGAAATAAGAAAAGGGTCACCCTTTAGCCATAGCATCCAAATGTCTAGATAAGTTTCAGACCTAAAAGGCTAATTCCCTCAAGTCAGAAGTTAAGTTATAAGCTACACCCTAGAGCCCTAACAGCCCAGAGGTAAAAGCCAGCTATGCATGAATGAAGCAAGAGGTAGGATCCTCTAGCTTGATGATGGGCTAGATATAGAGGCAGTGAGGCTCAGGTTGGTAGCGAAAGATGAAAATCCTATCCCTGAAAAGGTATGCCAATCAGAGGCCGTTAGCTGCGGCCAATTAATTGCTTAGCCGCAGCTACTTATTCCATGAATCAACAAGGCAATCCAGAGAGTTCCTCGTCATAGCCAATTAAAAAGTTAGCGATGGTGAATGGCACCATGAATGCCTTGTTAGTCATATTTAGGCCAACTTGAGAAAGGAGTTGATAAGGGGTCAAACAACCCATAGTGAGCGGGAACCCCTAGTATAAGTAGAGAAAAGAGTAGTGAATTCGTGGGCCTAGTAGTTGAAATTGAAGAAAGAGCTCAACATAGAGAAAGTTAGATACAGGGATGATTAGGTTGTTGAGACCCGCCTTTAAGGCGTTGACTCCAACCTAGGGTGCTACCCTATGAGACACTGAATGATAGAATGTTAATATAGCCTCGAAATAACGTAAGATAAGACTACCAATAGTGAAGCATATAGTGAGTGGCCTAGAAAAGTGTACCTCATAGGTAACACCTAGAGGTAAGTATGAGTAGCTTAGCAATAGAGGCTCAGAAAAGAATGAGGATAGTTAGTAAGCTATAGGTCTAATAAGATGGCTAGCCCAGGTTGAGTATAAGCTAAAGCTTGGGGAGATGACTAGTAGCATCGTTCTAGGTGAGATATGTAATTGAAAGACTCAGTGAAAGTTCTCCCTGGATCGAGAAATGAAAGATGAGATATTCTAAGTTAGAGAAACCACCTAGTAGTGGTTAGCAAATTCCCCTAGATAGACCCCTCTGAGTTATAAAGTATAATGATAAAGGAAGCTAGGAAGAGCTGAGAAACTAACTACAGAAAAGATGCCTTCGCTTTAGTAGTGATTAAATGAGTAAACTGAGCCAGAGAAGTAAATAGATAGGGGTCCAATAATTAGTTAGAAGAACTCTCTAATATGAGAATGCAAGGGTTAAGGCACATGCATAATTAGAGCACTCGGTAGAGCATAAGTTTTCAGTAAGATAGACTCCAGACATTGAGAGTATGTGTCCTGGATTAGGTCAGTAGAACCCTAAAATCAATATACTGTGCTCCTAGGGATGAGGCTAAAGAGACTAACAGAGAGAGAGCCTAGCTTTGATCTGAACATAGAAGTAAGCTGAGACTGATAGGTAGTGCCTTAGTACCCTCAGGGAAGCTCGAGAGAGCTAGAGACCGCTTAAGAAGGCGAGCCTCATATTATGTAGAGAAAGAATGTAAGTTGAGAACACCATAAAATAAAATTTCTAGGATTATATGAAATAGAATTCTTCTTACCAAGGAATTGTCTAGTTAAGAGTAGAGTAAGAGAATGAGCCAAAAAAGTAGACCCCCTTGACGCTCTAAAGAGTGAATAAATAGTGGAATCCCAGAAAATATAGGTGCTCTTGAGCGTAAAGAAATCCAAACTGGCCATAGAGACAGCCAATAGTAGAACATCCTTTTACCTTAGTAAGAGGATAAGAAAGGTAGAAAGAGAAATTATGACAGTGTTTAAGCCAAAGACATACTAGATTGAGAATAGATATTTAGTTGACTTGAGTGTTTAAGAAAGCACAATTGTCCTTAGCATAGATGCCCTTCTAGCATGATAGCGCCCAAAGTAAAAATAGTCAGGCAATGCAGAGAGATCTCGGGATGTAATAGAGGAAGAATCCTACTTTTCCCGAGTACTCTACGAGAATAGGGCAGATAGAGAAAAGTAAGAGAGGGATACTTTAGATTATTGGAAAACTTACAATATATAGGTGATAGTGGCTTTGAGCTCAATCATGAGATGCCAGTGTATTAGTGTTTGATGTTATAGTTTGCTTGCAATAATAGTTACATGATATTAGGCCTGATTAACTTAATAGTAATGTAACTTGAATACGTAGCAAATGACGACATCAATCACTAAAGTGTCTCGATAATCGAAAGGTATTCTAGTTAATGAAAGAATGAGATGAACCAAAAAAGAGAGGCAAAGGGTTCCAGTAGTACCAGAATAATAAGAAAAACATGTAGAAAGGAATCCTCAGTAAAGAATGTTCAGATTCAGTATGCATAGCCTGAGCCCCTTATAATATATGTAAATGAAATAAATAGGGACCAGTATATAGCCTCTCTCCTGCCATAGATGTTAACCACACTTAATATGTGAGATGCCCTAGTGCCAAAGCATTTAAAAGCAGAATGTGGGCATAGTTAAAAACTGCAGGATATGAGAGGAAGGTTAGAATGAGTATATGTAATGTAAGTCAATAGAGTATGAAAAGGAAGCCCAAGCAAAAGGGGTTAAAGTGGGAATCTGAGGATCCTATAAGGAGCAATGAGTGAAAATTTTAAAATACTCCCTAGTATTAGTATGACATGATCCTAGAGAATCAGATGATACAGAACCCACTTCACATGAAGAGCATTATGCACCTCTGAGTTTAGCCTCAGCTATTATGGGCGATGGTTACTAGACTTAGTGAGCATGTATTTTACTGTCAGATACAGTGATCTTAGGCTTTGACGTCTCCCAGAGATAGATCGCAGTAGATCCTAGCATAGCACAGCGGGTCCCAGTAAACCCTAGCAGGGCTCTGAGAGGTCACAGTAGACCCAAGGATCATAGTAGATCCCACAGAGTTATAGAAAGCCCTAGCCACAGCATGATAGTTCTCTGGTGAGATGACGGCCTGAGATAGTTTTTACAGAGTAGTTAGTCTCAGAGACCAGTACAGTTTCACTTAGCTTTTGTCTCAGAGACTAGAGATCTCCTGAATTTGGTAGACCGTTCCCACAGTGATATGAAGGTTTTACTCAGACAGTTAGACCACTGACCAGATCTCTTTAGAGATGAACATAGTGCATAGGATGAGGAAAGTAAGAAATTAGCTTTCCAGAGTTAGAGCCAAATAAACCACTACCTAGCAGACAGTAGCCCTAACCGAGGGATAGAGAGATCCCCACATGCTAGCTTATGTATTTAGAAAGGGGTCAGGTGTAGTTTTTACATGAGGTAAGTGGTACAGTATATCTCCAGTGAGCAAAACTATGAGAATACCTAGCATCCCACCAGAGCTTAACAGTAGTCATTCGTAATAGCTCTTCGGTACCAATATAAGACACGTATGTTAGGCTTATCAATATTGAAATGAAGGACTATAAAATGCCACAGGAAGTGAGCAAAGAAAGTGAGGAAAAGTCCCAGCCTACAAAGATAGATATAATAATAAACAGAGAAACTGAGATCATTAAAAGTAGAAACTCCTCAAAGGAGCTATAATCCCAGTAAGTAATTGAGATGTGAGGCCTGTGACAAAAATATGTGAATTGTAATCATGGGATGAGCTAGTAAGAAAGAACACAGAGATAAGTAGTGGACGATACATGTAAATAAGTAAATAAATAGATAGAAACCCCCAATGGCTGTAATGATCAGAAAAGATGATGAGACATTAATGGAAGCCATTAAGAGAGGATACAGGAGATGAGATATGAAATAAGTTACCTCCCACAATATGTAAATGAGTCCACTGAAAGAAGCATTAATCCCTGCAAATGGGTTAAGAATAACCCGATATGATTAGTAAGCTCTCCCAGGATAGGCCTCCAGAGTTAGAAATTTCTTTTCCTTATGAAAAGAATTATCTAGTACATTATAGTAATAGAGCTCTCATTAAGAGCTAGTATGAAAATTCCCAGGTAGAGAGAAAAATTTAAATAAGTGAAATCGCTGAGAAAAGCGTATAGAGCCAAGAAGAAGGGAAAAAAAAGAACAGTTAGCAAGAAAAGAAAAAGAATAAAAAGAAAGTATACCCTAAATTTTGATGATAAAATTTATTTAAGGGGAGGAGAAATGCAACATTTGGTTCTTTGAAAACCAGAGAAAACGTGAGAAACGTAATGTACAGTTTCTCCGTAAACAAATGAAATTCACCGCATACAAAAGGAAGTCCCTCGAAATGAGATAATTAAGGTCCCAAAAAATTTGGAAAGCATTCTAGACTCCTAAAAATGAGAATCCCAGGCTCAGACAAAAAGAAAAACAAAACTAGAATGAAGAAACGAAATTATGACGAAAACTAATGAAACGTAATGGCATTTTCATAAATAAGTGAAACTTTTGGAAAAACATATAGGAGGGCTTTTTAAATGAAAATTTTGAGTTGGCCAGGGTTCTTAGAGATCTTGAAAACCATAGGAAACCCCAGGACAGTTAAATTCCCTCCGGTGAACATTTTCCAATGTCAGTTGACCCAAACTTTGACCGATTTGTTCGGTAAGGTTTTAGCTTCAAATTGAGTGATTCTAAAGGCATTTTATTAAATTGGGATCCTAGATTTTATAATGGAAAAGAAGGTTCTAAAAAAGGAGCTAAAATGAAGCCAAAACAAAATTACCATTAGAGAAGGACAAAATTAGAATTTTTGAAAAAATGTATTTATAGAAGCTCCAACACACTTCTCCTTTCTTCTCCCATCTTCTTAAGAACAAAATTTCTTCCCAAAATATAGAATATGATCTGCTCTCTTAGGCTCACAAGAAAGGGAAGAAAAGGAGGAGAAAAATCAAGAAAAAGGTATGGATTCTTAGTAGTTTTCTATGCTTTCTTCCATCCAAACCTCCTCTCCTCCATTCTCCTTTATTTCCTTGGATTAAAATGAAGTTTACAAATCTGATTTAAGGGAGAAACTTAGGGAAAATTTTGGATTTGAAGAGAGAAGCTTGGAGAAAGCAAAATTCAAGTGAGAAAAAAAAAAGAAAACAAGGTAATTTCTCTTCCTATGGTTACTACCTTTGGTTCATCTCCTCCTCCATTTTGCCTAACATGAGAAACCCTAGGAGGACTTGATTTTTAGGCAGAACCAAGGGTGAATGTAATGAAATAGGGTGTAGAGATTAAGAATATGCAAAGAGAATTAATAAAAAATCATTAGATTTCAAGATGCAATTTCTAGGGTTTCAAGTGTACCTTGTAAAATCTGATTTTGTATGATAATTCCTAGGTCTAAATGAGAGTTTAAATGAGTTCCTAAGATCCCTAGGAGTCTCCCCATATGCATCTTCCATGTAGAAAACAAAGCAAACTCCATGGAGGCTACAATGAGACATAGGCTCAGCCTAGATGGGTCTGTGTACCTAGGGAGAGTTTTAAATTTTTCTAAGCTCATTCTTGAGTTATATGTGATGAATAAAAATAAGGGGAGGCCTTGGGAAAAATTTAGAACCCATAGAAAGTGAATTGGTGCTTTAGGTTCTATATTATGACCTAAAGAAGCAACATGTACTTAGGTTCTTTGTTTTAATTGTGTGATGACTTCAAGAGGCTTAAAAGGAGTCAAGAATCATATTTGAAAGGAAAAAATAGAGCCTAGAATTTATTAGAGGGGCTTGCTTGATTAAGTGCAATTATGAAACCATAATGAAGTTTATAGAGCAAGCTAGTGTCTAAGTGAGTTGTGTGGCCTTAGAATTAATTCCATAAACCTAATTGGCTTCCATAAATTGTGTTTAGGCCAAGAGAAACCATCCCCACACTTGTGTGTGTGTGTGGCCAATAGAGGGTGCCTTGATTCAAGAAGAAAAGTGTGTGATTGTGTACAAGGTAACTCTCTCCACCTTCTCTCATACATGGATGTGTGCTTAGCTTATCTTAGAATGTGTGTATGTGTATTTTCAAGCCATGAAAAGTATGCTAGCATGATTTTATATGCCATGGTTTCATGATGACATATTATGTTTCTAAATGATGTTATGCTGTATGCTTAGGTTTGCATGAGTGTGATGAGGCCAAAAACCCTTAGCTATGGTGAGGATGAACCAAGAACCCTTAAGATTGGTTAAGACAAAGTAAAGAGTCTCTCAAAAGTAAAGTGGGCTCCCAAGAGCATGGTTGAGTTCAAGAATCTCTTAAAGAATAGGTGAGGTAAGTCCAATATCCACAAGATATTGGGTGAGACCTATCCACTTACTTGGCAAGCCTTTGTATACTATGTATAACTTTCTCAAATGATGAAAATGTCTCTTGAATGTTTGCACATGTCAATATGATCATATATGCATTTATTAGACATGCTTTGCATATGTTATGTATGATTGAATGGGAGATGAGCTATTGGGATTCTTTAAATCTCATTCCCTCCTCTCTAATGTCCTAGCATGCTAAGTGGACCAAGATAGCAAGGGAATGGAAGCCAACCACCTTAAGGATGAGAGGATGACAACAAAATACTTGAATTGTGCTACTTTAAGGCGATACAATTGGTAAATGATGTGATTGATGAATGTATATGTATTATGATGTTATAACCATATATAATTATGATAATATGTCATGTATGAATGAGAGAATATGTTATGTAGCCACTACAATGAAATTTGAGTATGTAATGCTAAGTTATGCTTCTTGGAAGTTTGAGGTAAGTATGTATAATTGCAAGTGGCATAGCCAAATGAGAGGCATGGAGTTTGGAACCATTTGGGCAGCTCACATAAGTCATATTTATGCTTTTAGACTTGCCCAAGAGGTGCCAAACCCTAAGGAAAGCCATTTGGACATTTTGGTATCCTATAGAGAGCCAAAATTGACCATAATGAAACCCTATATCACTTTTTATCCAAATAAGCTCTTCTTAATATGAGATTTGTCATTAAATTAGAGCTTGTTGAGAGATTTTTGAGAAGTTAAAAAACATAATTTTTGGAGGTATACAGAATATTTGATGAATTTTCAAAATTGGCAAAGTTTCGGATTTTTAGCTAATGCACTATTTACTTGGTTCTAAAATGAAATCTATCACACAAGGCCCAAATGATGTCCAATTTTCACAAAATTTTGTACAGAGAAACTAAAAATTCCCAATGACTTGTACCAATTAGAAGCACCCCATTTTGATGTCTGGAGAGGGAGATATGAAGTTTTAAAGATTCTATCTAGTATCAGGAACTCCAACTAACCTCAAGTACTGTTTGATTGATTTTTGAGGTTTGGGCATGCCTGAGCTGGTCTAGAGTTATTTTTCCCTCTAGCTAATATCCATAGCTTTCCATATTAGTATCATTTGTATAGATTCAATTTTTTGTGGAATTAATTGGACATTTTTTAAGTTTGCTACAGAAATCTGTGATAGCACCAGTGGGCAGTTTCACCTCTAAAGCATTTCGAATGTCAAACGTTTTCTATGATGGATGTTATGGTCTAGACATATTTTTAGTATAAAGTAACATCTGTAGCTTTCCATAATGTCCAAAAATACATGATTTCAATTTTTCTAGAATTAGTTATGATTTTTCAAAATTATAACAGAAAGGAGGCAAAATCTGGTTGAAATTATATGTGTATATTTCATGCATTCCTTCGAGTTCCTTAAGGTGTAGGCCATTTTTGATGATGCAAATGAGTTGTATTCATGTAATTAAATATAAGAATGTGTTATATGAGCTCACATGGCTCATGTGACACCGAATGGATTTTTCATACATGACGCAATGCAAAAAAATACATTATTTTAATTCCCCTTTCTTGCTCTTTCATGGAAATTATGAATGTGAAGCCTGTGAATGTTGTGAAATGAGTTAGAAATATATGATGTTACAATAAAAGAGCCTTATAAGTTACCTAGCTTTTCTAATAAATGTGTGGCCATAGAATGCAATTCAAGAGTATAATTGGTTTCCATATGATGTGTCTAGGCCAAGAGAAATGATCTCCACCTCCTTGGGTGTGTGAGGTCAAGGGAGAGGACTCAAGGCTCAAGAAGAAAGTGTG
Organism: Erythrophleum ivorense; assembly: GCA_026724425.1. Lineage (NCBI taxonomy): Eukaryota > Viridiplantae > Streptophyta > Magnoliopsida > Fabales > Fabaceae > Erythrophleum > Erythrophleum ivorense. The sequence continues at coordinate 125,759 of JAIUCV010001097.1, forward strand.
TAAATGCAAGCAAGGTAGCTTACTCCTCCTTTTCTCATGCATGAGTGTATGCTTGGCTTGTTTCTGAGTGTGTGTATGTGTATTTTTAAGCCATGAAAAATGTTCAAGCATGAGCTCTTACTCCATGGTACCATGATAATGCATTATGTTTCTAAATGATGTTTATAATGTTTGCTTAGGTTTGCTTGAGTATGGTGAAGCCAAGAACTCTTAACCATAGTGAGGATGAGCCAACAACCCTTAGAATTGGTTAAGACAAGTAAAGAGTTTTCCAAGAGTGAGTTTGACTCCCAAGAGTAAGGTTGAGTCAAAAATCTCTTAAAGAAATGGGTGAGGCAAGTCCAAAATCCACAAGTGAATGGGTAAGGCTAATCCATTTACTTGGCAAGCTTATATATGCCATGTATAACTTGTTCAAATGCCAAAAATACTTCTTGAATGATTGCACACTCCATGATGCCCATGCATGCATTTTTAAGACTTATTTTGCATCTTTTATGTGTGATTGAAAGGGAGATGAGCTATTGGGATCCTTTAAATCTCATTCCCTCCTCTCCAATGTTCTAACATGTTAGATAGACTAAGAGAACAAGGAAATAGGAGCTAACCACTTGAAAGATGAGAGTATGACATCAAAGTGCATAGATTTTGTTTCTTTAAGGTCATATGAATGGCAAATGTTGTAATCTATTGTAGTATATATTCCATGATGTTATGAACATGTATAATCATGCTAATGTATCAAAGAAAGCATTGACATGAATTTAGGAAGCATGTTTGTGAGATGGTGGTGTAGGCTCTATTTTAAGATATAAATAAGCAACTTGTATCTAGGATCCTTAAAATGAATTTGTGATGACTCCAAGGGGTCTAAATGGAGTCAAAAGACTTAGATAAAAGGAGAAATTGGAGCCAAGATCATGAATTCCAATAGTTGCTTCATTGTGTCTTGTATGGAACCATAACTATGTCTTAGAACAAAGTAGTCTTACATAAAGTTTGTGAGAAGTTGGAGCTTGTTCCAATGATTGAAATATGTCTCATTTGATGTGTCTAGGCCAAGATAATCAAGTGCCACCTAGTTGCATATGCTTGGCCTAAAAAGGAAAGAAGAATTAAAGAGAAAAGTTTGTGTTATTGCTTCAAGGTAGCTCTTTAACATTTTTTACATGCATTGCTTGGATGTTTACTTGTCTTTTGAGTGCTTGTGTGTATGTTTGAACTATGAGAAATGTTTCTAGCCATTACTTACATATTATGGTACCATTATGTTTCTTGAAATGTGTTTATGATTGCAAAGTAACTTGGATGGGTTTGGTTATGCTAAAAGTCCTTTAGCATGGGTGGAGATGAGCCAAAAGTCCCTAGAAATGGGTGAAACAAAACCAAAATTCTTAAGAAGAGTGAGGCTAAGTCAAAAGTCCCTTGAAAGTGGGTGAGGAAAATCTAAAAGTGCCAAGGAAGTTGGGTGAGGTTAGACCAATATCCTTGAAAGCCTATGTTGATATATATGAGTTCAAATGATAAGGAAAATAATTTATATATGTTCATTAGAAGCTTATATGCCCATGAATGCACTCTTTGATGTGAAATTTCATCCATTATATATGTTTGAAAGGGTAAAGAGCTATTAGAATCTCACTCTTCTCCCATATATATCTAATCATATTTAGGTGAGTCAAGTGGACCAAGAAATGGAGGCCACATATCTCGAAGGGCAAGACTTTGACAAAGGAATAGATATTTAAGCATTTTGATGTCAATATTTGCAACTACATGATGTATATATGATGTAGACCTTTAAAGATGTTCAAACGTACATAAATATGATGTATGTGGATGTTGGAACCAAATGAATGAATATATGAGTTTTTGCCACCCATATGCTATTATGTCTATGTGTGTAGATGCAAGTGGCAAGGTGAGAACGATCTCTATAATGATTTGAACCTTTTGGCATGCTCCTATATGTTGTGATTGTACTTTTGGATGTGCCCAAGTGGCTATGGAATGATAAGAGAGCTATTTGGTATCTTATGAACCCGTTATGGACTTCAAAATTGACCATTTCTTGAGCTAAACCAAAGTATGACCAAATGGATGAGTTTTTGCTTGAAATTTAGCCAACAAATAGTTTTATCTAGGGCTTTTCATAATGCTAAAGAGCACTCAATTTGGAGCTCTAAAGAATTTATTATAATTTTTCAAAATTGGCAAATTATGCAAAATTGACAAAGTAATTGTTCATATGGTTAGTTTGCTTCTTTATGTCACTTATAGGCTAAATGAAGTCCAATACTTATGAAATTTTACAAGCATAAACTAGACATCATAAGCTTTCCATAGCCATTAAGAGCACCTCATTTGAAGCTTTGTAAAAGGAGAACCAAATTTTTGAAATTTTAGGTCCTATAGATGTTCGAGAGCAGGCCTGATGTACTGTTCTATTACTTTTCATGGGTTAAATGCTACTGTCTTGGTCTAGAACTATTTTTAATCATTAGTTAACATCAAATTTTTTTTAGAAAGCTATTATATGCATGATTTTGATTTTGTAGAATTAGTTACGAATTTTCAAAGTTCATATTAGAAATTTGGACAGCAAACTCGAGAGCAAATTCTGGTTTTTGTGAAATTTGGTTCCAAATCCGAGATTCTTGAGATGAATTGTGATGTTTATGATTTGATTGGATATATTATGGGTGGAAAATGATATTGATGAGCTCACATGGTCCTTAAAGCTATGAATGATACATATGGCTTTCCAACTATGCAAATAACCATAGATAAAAATGCCACATTCTTGTAAGTGTGTACCAATATGCCAAATATGTGTTAAGATAGCCTATGTGACATTTGTGTAAGGGCTAGGAAGTTAAAGTATTACATAATGCATGAGTGGAAGTATAATCACAGCTCCCCACAAGGGCACGATTACAGTCCAAAAATAACAAGTAGCCAAGCTAATCATCTATGATAGAAAGTTTATATGTGTAACAAACATATGATTAGCATGCATGGAATTTATAACCCCCATTTACTTCACTTAAATATCAACTCTTCAATGGCTACTACAAGTGCCAAGAGCACCTTAAATGTCCTAAACAAGCTAAAAACAACTTTTGATCATCATCCATCAAAATGGTCATATACCCATTCATCAAAGCATCATGAATCACTTAGAAAATGCTTACCTAAGTTTCCAATAGATTAAATGAACTAATTGGAGCTCTTGAGAATTTTCTTGTCAAAAGACCTAAAAAGATACTAGGTTGTAATAAAGATTTGTAGTTAGTGGCACAATCTAGTTCATTTCCTAAGGAGTTTGCTTCTAATTATCTATGAAAGAGTTCTCCTAGTATGATTAAATCAGAGGTGTTTGGGGGGATTTTGATTTACTGAAATTTAAATGAATTAAAGAAAATAACAAGAACTGAAAATTTAAAATTAAGTAATGACAATAACTAGGCAAAGAGTGGTAACTAGCTTTTAAATGGACTTCCTAGAATTCAATTATCCTTGCTCCCTTTTAATATACCAAAACTTGGGCTTAACTTCTTACTTCTTAGTGTATTCTTTATAAAAATTCTTGAATTACCATCCAAGACTCAAATTACTAATTATCAATGAATTTTGCAACCATAAAGAACCATGAAAAATTAGCCACTTAAGTTAGAAATAAGAACACACCATAATAGTACTTAAATGCTCATTAAAGTCACTGAACATTTCACTTAGAGATGCTAATCAATCAATTAGATTAAAGATTTCCTCAAGTACAAAAATCATACAAAATTCTAGCCCCTTAATACAATGACCATTACACTAAATAGCCTAAAAGCAAAAGGAAATAACTAGCAAATTGGACAGCCATTAAGTCTGGAATTTGTACAAACACTTAGACATCAAAATGAGTCTCCAAATGTGAAATTGCAATCAAAATTATAGAGAAAATGAATCCAATACAATCAGCCATCAAAATCTTCATTTAACAAGCTAAACCTAGCCAAATTAAGCAAGAAAATGAATGCTAAAAGTAAGAGATAAAGAGAAGAGAAGTTAGCCAAATTTGGAGATGAATCTTGGAGCTTAAATCTTCATCTATGAAAGTCATATTCCCAGCCAACTACTAAGGGGATTAAGCTTCCATTAATTTAAAGAATTGATGAAGGATTCAAATAAGGGAGCCACGGTTCTAGAGCTTAAATATGGATAATGACGTCTTGTCCATGTTTTCACATTTCTACCTCCTTCCTCTTGAAAAGCCCCAAAACTTGAGCTTCTCTTTTTTCTTTTTGTGGGCCCCTCCTTTTCATCATCACATGTTCTCTCTTCTTAAATCACGTTCTGCAGCCCATGCTTCTTACTTTATGCCTTTTATTCCACATCATCTCTGCATGTGTGTTTTTCTCCCCGTAACCTATGGCTTTTTCTCATTCTGACTCTTCTTCATTTAGTATGTGTGTCACCTTCTTGTCTCTCATGCGCTTCTTCATAGGTTTAATCCCTTCATTCCTATGAGTCATGCATGGAGTGAGAGTAGAGTGTGGGCTAAAAAAAGATGTATGGGCCCCCTCGTGAGTGATGATATGCATGAGAATATATGAGTGAGTGTTGATGTGTTCTTGAATAATGCCATGGCTTGGACATGTGTATAGATGGAGCTTCTACATGGATGATTATAAGAATGATCCCTACTTAAGCTGCTGTGTGTGTATATGTATATGTGAAATCAAGCCATGTATCTACATGTCAAGGATGTGAATGCTATGGCTTCTCTCTTACTCCTAATACTCAAAAGTCTCTCTCTCTCTCTCACACGTGATGTGTGCTTCTTCCTCCAAAGGACCCATGGACCTGTAGCTACTATGTATGATTCGTCCAGCTTGGTGTGTGTGTGTATAAGTGACGTGGTGTGTGTTCAAGTGAGGGAAAGGGCCCGTGAGTGTGACGTGTAAATGGATGATTCCGCATGCATGAATGTGTATGAGTTGTCCCTATGCATGTAATGCGAATGAGGCCCGTGCAAGTGTGAGTGAGCTGTGATTCATGTATCAAGTGAGAGATAGGTTTGCGTAGCTGCCTTTTTCTTCCCATACGTGTATGCATCTGGATCTTCCTATCCAACCCGTAGTGCTCTTTTTGTGAATTCGTGGACTGGACCACCCCCTTGTGCATGTAATGCTTGAGCTCATGTTGAATACGTGTGACATGCAAATGTGATTTTGAGAGTGTATGTGTCAACCTCTGAAATTTGTGTGATTATGTGTCCATTCCAACCACGTGAAACCTTCCTTATGTGAATGAATCAATGGATGTGAGATCGTGCTCCCTTTTCCATGTGATTAATGTGTGATTAAGAGAATTGAAGGTCGGGCGTTCATGTCCTTATTTTTATTTTTATTTTCTAAAATTACATCTTCCAATTTTTGGCCCTTTTTATTCAATCTTGTAGCTTCCAAAAACAATTTTCCATTTAAGCTCCAATTGCCCATTAAAAATCTACAAAAATAATAGAAAACATTAATTTATACATTAAAAACTAATAATTTTGCAAAAAATTCATAGAGTGCAAAAATGGCCAATAAAAGCAAATATCACCTAATTAAATCCATTAAGCCTTAATTTATTATTAAAATATCCAAATAAAGAGGGAAAAATATATGAAAAATAACATTTATTAGCCCCAGAAACCAAGGAACAATAATGGGTCGCCACCACACTTTCTGTTTCGCACATAGAAAGAGCCACATAGTAAAATTAGCCTAGAAGATGAAATTTAAGCATGTTAACACTAAAATAAAGGGAAACACTAACCTAATAGTTCCTTTAACCCTATCGAAAGTCATGTAAGAAAATATCAAGAACGCCAATTTCAAACCTAGGGTTTAGGGGGAAATCCACCAAATGTAAAATCAATCAGACCAAAATGAAAAAGGAGATAAGAGGAACAACTTTTATATCACTTACCTTAGCAAAATGTTCCTCTAGATGAGCAAATCTAGGCCCCAGCACTCCTTCCTCTTATGCATTTTTCTCCTTTAATATGGCTATCCAAAATGTTTCCAACCTAATTAATGAAGGATGCAACATTTCTTTTAGGGTTTAGTAGGTGTGTGGCTAATTGAAAGGCATTTTTCTCCAATTAGGTTTATATTGTGTGTTACGCCATGGTCTGATAAGTCCAGAAAGGCTAGGTCTTTGCTTGTAACTTAATTTATGCTTAAAAGATTATTTTTAGAAGAGTCAAATTAATTATTTAGCTCTAATTTAATTTTTCCAAACTCCACAAATTAATTTCTCTTAATGAAATTTAAATTCTACAATTAAATTTATTTTTCCAAAGATTGCCAAACAATTACTATTTGCCTCAAAATGCCTAAATAATCATTTTCCTTGAAAATTTCTATTTTCCATAGTTTTCCTTAGTTCTTATGATAATTTCTTATTTTACCAAATTTAATTCTTAATTTCTATAATTTTGCTTGATAAATTTTAGGATGTTACATCCCACACATATATGGCTAGCAATTCATTCATTATTTATTTTTATTTATATATTATAAGATATTTAAAATGGATTATATTACGGTGGCCCTAAGTTGAAAATCAAATACACTAAGAACAAGCCAAAGATCTCTATCTTTAGAGACCCCAGCTAAGCCATAATGTCTCCTATTTGCATAATGTGCTCACACATCCCTCTAATGCCAATCAGTTTCATAAAGTATACTTGTGTCATAAGAGTGCTTGATAATGACTTGTTTGAGGAAGTAAATGTAACATCATATATTTCTGGCTTGCTTCCAATCATTTCTATGTCTCACATCATGAATTGCACAAAGAGAATAGAAAAAATGGCATTAAAATAATGCCATATTTAGTGTTGCGTTGCATATGAAACTTCCATTTAGTGTCACACGGACCATATGAGCTCATACATCACATTCTCATATTTAATTACATGAATACAACTCATTTGCATTACCAAAATTGGTCTACAACTCGTGGAAATCAAAGGGGAGCATCAAACTCACACTTATATTTTCGACCAGCATTTTGTCAATTTTGTCACCAACTTTGGAAGTTTGTAATTAATTTTAGAAATACCGAAACCCAAAATACTATGGCATTCTAGAAATAAACAGATGTCTAATTTTTGTAAAAATATGTCCAGGCCATTAAACATAACATAGAAGACGTTTGACATGCAAAAAGGTGCAAAGGTTCGGACAGCTATTGGTACTGATGCAAGTGTCTGCTATAAATTTAAAAAATATCCAATTAATTCCAAAAAAATCCAATCCATGCAAATGATACCAATTTGGAAATTTATGAATGTTATATTTATGGTAAAAACATATTTAGTGCAAAAAAAAACACATTTAGCCACTGGAATTCAATGGAATAGTGACTCAGGTCGTGCTGTGCTACTGTTGTTGTTCTAAAAATTAAAAAATTCATATCTCTTAGCTTAGACTTCCAAATGAGGTGCTTCCATTGTTGCAAGTAACTATGAATTTCTAGTTTATACCTATAAAATTTTGTAGCCATTGGACCACGTTTGCCCCTCAGATGATATAATTACATAACTAACCAAATGAACAGTACTAGTACAAATCTGAATTTCTGATATCAACTTTGAAAAATCATTGAAAATTCCACAGACCTCCAAATGACCTAGTCTTTAGCTTCCCAAAAAGATCTAGGCAAGATATATTTTCATGCAAAATTTCAAGTCAAGAAGAGGTTATTTGGTTAGACTTTGTCATAGCTCAAGATTATGGTACTTTTGGTCCCAACAAGAGGCAAATTTGGTCCACATGAGCTCTACATTGCTCCATACCCATTTGAGCAACTTAGAAAGATAAATATAGCATAAATAAGTCTCTCATAAGGTTTGAACCATCATGCAACTCAAATTTATTATGCCACTTCCATAAACATACATGCACAAGTGAGCTTTTAAGGGGTCAAATTGTACACTTCCACTCATTTAACTCTATTCTTGATACATATACTATCTTTACATCGTTTTACACTTGTTCAAAGTGTCATGACTCAAAAATAACATATACATATATACTTTGACATTCTAATACATCAAAACTAGTAAAATTTGCTAAGAGATGGACATTTAAACTCCTTGGCTTCCATCCTTTAGATCTTAAACTCCACCTAGATCATATAAGATGAGAGAAAGGAGAGGGTGAGATTCATTGAATCTTAATAGCTTATACACCTATTCAGACACATTTTCAAGGCATACAACATGTCAAGGGTAAAAGTATGCAACTACTCAATCTATGAAGCATTCAATTTCTACATGTTTATGTCCCAAACGCATGTCAAGCATAGGAATGAGCTCTAAGAACTTTTAGTTTGGCCTTACCCCATTTCTAGGACTTTTGGATTGCCTTACTTTTGGTTTTTGAGACTTTTGACTTAGCCTCATCCATCCAAAGGACTCTTGGCTTTGTCCTACCCATGCCATGAGACTTTTGGCATCTCCTCACCCACATTAAGGAACTTTTGGCACTACCTCACCTTTATGAGCCATTTCCACAATTCAAAGGCATTCAAGAAAGCATATTGGCACCAAAATAAGTAAGATTACACCCTATCAGCTTCTCTAAGCTTCCATTTTCAAAAATTTGAGCTGCCATGGCATGACATTAAAAGGAGAGAGAGAGAATAAGTTTAAGCTTTTGTTTAGGTAAGTAAACGGCCCATTTCATCCCGTAGGAGTTAGGAAAGTTATTCCTCTCTCTAAGAGCTCTTTAATTATGCTTTTTTTTTCTTGAAAACTTGAAGATTCAGGTTTGACCTGTTGGGAATTCTGAGACATACAGCGAAAAATTATAATTTATAAACCCCAAATCCCTTCTCGTGGATCCATCAATATCGTTTAAATCAAGTAGATTTAAGAATATTTACCTTTGTTATGTGATACTTCCTTCATCGTCAGATCTAAGGAACTGATCTTTAGATCTGTTTCCTCTATCGGTATCCACATGAATGGTTGCTCAACTTGAACGGCGTGCTAGCGCCTCTGACCAACGTCCGTGCACGTTGTTGCTAGAGAAGACACTCTCTTCTTTCTCTCTCTAGGCGTTCGTCTAGCATTAGTACACTTTCTCTCTTTAGGGTTTTTTCTTTTCTCTCTTAGAGTTGTGTTTTCTCTATCATTTTAGGAAACCCTAGCCTCCTTTTTCTTTATAATGGTATCTCATTAGGGTTTTAGATATATTTGATTAATTTAAAATACATTATTTTAAATCAAATCAAATTTTAATTAAATAAATTAGTTTAAATTTAAGTCTATCTAATAGATTAAATTTAACTAATTATTTAATTTAAATCTAAAACTAAATTTAAATTTAATTTATCTCATAAATTAAATTTAAATTATTATATTAGTCTAAATTTAAATCTATCATATAGACTTAAATTTAAAACTAATTCATTTAAATTAATTAAATGATATATATATTATGAACATATAAATATATATATATATATATATATATGTTTCAAATTTTATAAACTATATATATATCAAATATATATATATAATTCTTCCACCTTAGATTGAACATGACATTCATTGAATTTAGATGTAATTTTAGATTCAATGAATTTAGACATTCTAATTCGAGTTGACTCGTTCTTGTGTATGACTTTGTAGGCCTATATGACGTTAGCAGTGGGTTAATGATACTATTTGACCCACAAGTCACAAGCAGCCTCTAGGAAGACATTGTGACTATCCAAATCATATAAGGATCGATGATCCGATGCAACCTATCATATAAATCTATCACATCCTTTTTGTCACATGATATCTAGATCAAATATGAGGCATAGAAATGTCATCCTCATCTTACTCGATCATCTCTTTCTCGATCTACGTATAGACTGATAGTACAAATGGAAACCCTTTCATTCGAGCATGACCATGCATTTCTCAGTCTCACTCATTGAGGGGCCTAGAGATATCTCTCTATTAATCAAAGGAACAAATTTTATTTGGACCACTCATCTTCTTCTACATGAATTCCACTATGCCCGATCATATCTTTTATGATTACCCAATTAAAGATGACTTTTGACTAGCCAGAGATCAACCCTAGAGTATTTATAAATCATACCTTTCTGCTTTTGTGTCTTCATATAATCCATATCCATCACTCCCATACTCACCTTACCCATAAGAAGCTGATTATTCCAAATGTTTTAAAATGAACTATAAAGTCTTTAGAAAAAAGGAAGACTATCTTAGTCCATAACAATTAAGACAGCCAAAACATAGTGTTCTTCACGTTGGAAACTATGGTGATCTCAAATTTAAGGGCTCGGTGACACGATTATATATGAGATATGCAACACTATAATTTTCTAACTTATCTCATGCCATTTTCATGCTTCACATCATGCATTTCATGAAGGAGCAAGAAAAAAGGATATAAAATAATGAATTTCTTAGCATTGTGCTATACATAAATTTTTCATTTAGAGTCCCATGGGCCATATTGTAACACCATATATTTCTAGCTCATTTCATACTATCTCTATGCCTCATATCAAACAACTCACAAAGAGGCAAGGAAAAATAGCATTAAATAATGCATTTCTTAACATTATGTCGCGTATAAAATTTTCATTCGGTGTCACGTGGACCATGTGAGCTTATACATCACATTCTCATATTTAATTATATGAATACAACTCATTTGCATCATTAGAAGTGGCCTACATCTTGTGGAAGGGATGCATGAAATACATACATATATTTTTGGCTAGATTTTCCACATTTCTGTCATAAACTTTGAAAAATCATAATTAATTCTAGAAAAATAGAAATGATACAGTCTTGCCCATTCTAAAAATCTACACATGTCTACGTCATTCTAAAAATATGTCCAGACCATAATATCCATCACATAAGGCATTTGACATGTGAAAAGTTTCAGAGGTCAGGCTGTTCACTAGTGCTATCTCAGAATTTTGTAGTAAATTTTAAAAATGTCCAATTAATTCCAAAAAAATTCAATATATGCAAATGATACCAATATAGAAATATGTGGATGTTTTTAGAGGGGAAAAATAACTATAGACCAGTTCAGGTACATTCAGACCGCGAAACTCAATCAAATAGTAACTGAGGTTGGCTAGAGTTCCTAATATTGGATAGATTCTTTGAAAATTCATATCTCCCTCTCTAGACATCTAAATGGGGTGATTCTAATTTTCAAAAGTCCCTGGGAATGTATAGTTTCTCTATATAAAATTTTGTGACAATTGGACATCATTTGAGCCCTATGTGATAGATTGCATTTTTGGACTAGTATAAATAGTAACATGACCAAAACTAAAAAATTTTTTAACTTTGAAAATTCATCAAATATTTTCTAGACCTCAGAAAATTATGTTCTTTACCTTTCCAAAAAGATCTAAACAAGCTCTAATTGTATGTCGAATCTCAAATCAAGAAGAGTTGATTTGGATAAAAAGTGATATAGGGTTCCATTATGATCAATTTTGGCTCCATATAGGATACCAAAATGTCCAAATGGCTTTCCTTGGGGTTTGGCACCTCTTGGGCAAGTCTAAAAGCATGATTATGACTTGTGTGAGCTGCTCAAGTGATCTTAAACCTTATGCATTTCATTTTGGCTATTCCACTTCCATTTATACATGAAATTCTATGATGCAAAATTGCCATTACATGACCAAAATGAGTATTTCCATACATATAACCCTAGTTCTCATTTATACAAAATACATTAACATAGTTATACATGCTCATAACATCATAGGTCATATACAACTAGGGATTTCATCAATTGCTATCTATAAGGCCTTAAAGTAACAATTTCAAGACACTTTGATGTCATGCTCTCATCTTCAAGATGGTTGGCTTCCATTACCTTGCTCTCTTAGTCCACCTAGCATGTTAGAACATTGGACAGGAGGGGATGAGATTCAAAGAATCCCAATAGCTCATCTCCCATTCAATCATACATAAAGCATGCAAAATAAGTCTCACAAATGCATGCATGGCATATGGACATGTGCAATCATTCAAGAAGCATTCTTAGCGTTTGAAAAAGTCATACATAATATACATAGGCTTGCCAAGCAAGTGGATTGGCCTCACCCATTTACTTGTGGATTTTGGACTTGCCTCATCCATTCGTTAAGAGGTTCTTAGACTCAACCATGCTCTTGGGAGTCAACCTCACTTTTGGGAGACTCTTTACTTTGTCTTAACCAATCTTAAGGGTTCTTGGCTCATCCTCACTATGGCTAAAGGTTCTTGGCCTCTCCACCCTGAAGCAAACCAAGACAAACATCATTTGGAAAACATAATGTATCATCATAGTACCATGGAGTAAGAGCTCATGCTAGAACATTTTTCTTGGCTTAAAATACACATACACACATTCAAAGACAAGTAAAGCAAGTAACCATGCATGGGAGAAGGTGGAGAGAGCTACCTTGCTGGCATTTGTACACTTTTTCTTTAAGCCTCGAATCCTCTCCCTTGACCTCACACACCCAAGAAGGTGAAGATCATTTCTTTTGGCCTAACACAATTTATGGAAGCTAATTAGGTTTATGGAATTAATTTAAAGGCCACACAACTTGCTTAAACTCTAGCTTGGTCTATAAACCCCTTTATGTTTCCAAGAATGCACCTAATGAAGCAACACCCATCAAATAAATTCTAGGCTCCATTCTTTTCTTTCAAATATGATTCTTGACTCCTTTTAAGTCTCTTGAAGTCATCACACAATTAAAATAAAGAGTCTAACTACATGTTGCTTCTTTAGGTCATATTATGGAACATAAGGCACCAACTCACTTTCTATGATTTCTTAATTTTTTCCAAGGCCTCCCCTCATCTTCACTCATCATATATGACTAAAATTTAGGCTTAAAAAAAATTTAAAACCCTCCCTAGGTATGCAAACCCCTCTTGGTCGAACTTAAGAAGCATTTTGCTCTCCATGGACTTTGCTTTATTTTCTTGATGGAGGAAGCACATGGGCAAACTTTTAGGGATCTTAGGAGCTCATTTAAACTCTTATTTAGGCATAGAAATCAAGGTACCAAATCAGATTTTACAAAGAACATATGAAACCCTAGAATTTGTATCTTGAATTTTTATAGTTATTTGTTAATTTTCTTTGCATATTCTTAATCTCCACACCCTTTTTCCTAAGAATCACCCTTGGTTTTTCCTAAAACCAAGCCCTCTTATTACTTCTTGAGAGGGACAAACTATAGGGAGAAGAGGAGCAAGGGGGTAGCAACCATGGAAGAAGAAATTACCTTATTTTTCCTTATTTTCTCACTTGAATCTTGTCTTCTTTGGCCTCCTCTCTTCAAATCCGAATTTTTTCCTCTGTTCTTCCCTCAAAACAAATCTAAAAATTTCAATAAAACTATAGGAAGAAAGCTCAAGAGGAGAGCAACAAGTTTGGAAGAAGAAGGAGCATGAAAATCCATGAAATTCCTTACCTTTTCCTTGCTTTTTCTCCTCCTTTCTTCTCCTCCATGGTGTGCCTAAGAGAGCTAGTGTTTTCTCTAGCTTTTGGGTAGAATGGGTTGTGCAAATGAAGGGGAGAAGAAATAAGAAACTTAAAGAGTGTTCAAGAAGTTTTCACTTTCTTAAAAATTCTAATTTTGCCTTTCATTTTTGGTATTTTCATTTTTAACTTGTTTTAGCTCCTTTTTCAGAATCTTCCTTTCCATTATGAAATTTAGGTTCCCAATTTAGTAAAATTCTTTTGGAATCACTCAAATAGAAGCTGAAACCTTCCCAAATGAATCAATTAATGTTCAGGTCAATCGATGTTAGAAAACGTCCACCAGAGGGTTTTAACTGTCCCATGGCTTTCCATGGTTTTTAGGGCCTCTGAGAAAGCCGGAGAACCCAAAACTTTCATTTAAAAAGCCCTCTTATGTGAATTCCAAAATTTGCTCAAAATGATGAAAATGCCCTTAAGTTTCGTCAATCTTTCGTCACAATTCATTTCTTCATTCTAGCTCTATTTTTCTTTCCATTTGAGCCTGGGATTCTCATTTTTAAGAGTCTAGAATGCTTCCCAAATTTTTTGGGACCTTAACAAAGTCATTTCGGGGGACTTCCTTTTGTATCCAGTAAATTTTATTCGTTGACGGAGAAATCGTACATTACGTTTCTTATATTTTCTCGCATTTTTAGAGAACCAGATATTACAAGATACGCTAATGATTTAATCCATGTAACTATCTCATAATGAGTCGATCTAGCAGCTTGTTCCCTAACAAATACTTATGATTTTGACTCTTATGTACATACATGATTAACACATAATCATCAATCAAAATCATACTAGTCATAGTTCATCATTATTCTCACAATGATGATCGACTAGAGATATTTAGGATAATCAATATAATTTATCCAAGGATATTATTATATAGAATATGCAAACAATATAATAATGTAATAAAAGAAAACTCTTATTTCTTAATAAAGTACAATATTTGTAATACAATGATTGGCCTAGGGTACAATCTCCAACATGACCCAAGCCAAAAAGGAACTCTTTTTAAGAAACCAATTAGTGAAAAGTAATCTATATGAAGAGAGATCTGTTTTAAGGTAAGATTTTACTTGAAACACTTGCAAAATCTAGTTTTTCCAATCCATTTAAGCTTCAGTCTAGAGAGAGAAAGTGAGGAGGAGAGTTTTTTTTCATGTGTTCTTGATGGAACCAAGGGTTATAGAGTGTGAGGATTAAGAATATACAACTAGAATTGAAAAAGAAGCTTTATAATGCAAGTTATAGAATTTAGGGACTTGGTTACACCTAGGCTAAGATGAAGCTTCCTAGTAGTAATTTAAGTTGTTTAAGAGTATGTATGAGTTCTCAAGACATCGAGGAAGCTTCACAAGTGCCAATTCCCTAAAAGAAAGCAAGAAAACTCCATGGGTGCATAATGCTCTTCATGTCTCGGCCTAACCCACTTCATGCACCTAGGGAGTGTTTTAATTTGTTCTAAGCCTAGAATGGGACTAAATATGATAGAAGAACATTTGTGGAAGCCTTGAAAAAAATTTAGAAGTCATGAAATGTGAGATGGAGGTGTAGGCTCCATAATGTGACATTATGGAACAACTTATAGCTAGGCTCCTTAAAATGAATGTGAGATAACTCCAAGGAGTCTAAAGAGAGCCAAGAGACCTAGAATGAATGAGAAATGGAAGCCAAGACCATGAATTCTGCTAGTTGTTTCATAAGGTCTTCTATGGAATCATAATGGAGCCATAGAATAAAGTAGCTTCATATAGAGTATGTATGATGCCAAGGCTTGTTTCCATGAATGATTTATGTCTCTTTTAATGTGTCTAGGCAAAGAGAACTAAGGGCCACCTAATTACAAGGCTTAGAAGAAAAAGAGGAAGATGAATTTCAAGAGAAAATGTTGTGTTCTTGCTTTAAGGTAGCTCTTTAACCTTTCTCTCATACATGACTTGAATGTTTACTTGTCTTTGAGTACTTGTGTGTATGTTTGAGCTATTAGAAATGTTTCTAGCCCATGTTTACATGTTATGATACCATTATGTTTCTCAAAATGTGTTTATGATTGTATTATGGCTTGCTTGGGTTTGGTTATGCCAAAAGTCCCTTAGCAAGGGTGAAGATGAGCCAAAAGTCTCAAAAAGAGTGAAGTTTAGTCAGAAGTCCCTTGAAAGTGGATACAGCAACTCGAAAAGTCCCAAGAAAGATGGGTGAGGTTAGATTAATGTCCTTGAAAGCTTATGCTTGTTATGTATGAGTTATGTGACAAGGAAAATATCTTGAACATGTTCACTAGTTGCTTGAATATTGTGCATGCATTCTTTGACTTGTTTATGCATCTATTATGTATGTTTAAAAGGGTTAAGAGCTATTGGGATTCTTTGAATCTCACTCTTCCCCCATACATGTCTAACCATGTCTAGATGAGCCAAGTAGACAAGGAAATGGAGGCCAACAAGTATAAGAAGCAAGATTATGACAACAAGATAGAGAAATGACTTGTTTAATTATATTTTGATGTCAAAATATATACCCATGAGATGTATCTATGATGAACCTTTGAGCATGTTTTAATATATGTACAAATAGTGTATGTATCAATATGGAAGCTAGATGAATGAAAATGTGAGATTTTACCACTCCTTTGCCATTATATAACTTGATGTTCTTGTATATATATGGATATGGCAAGGTGGAATTGAGCTGCATGGTGACTTGGGTCATTTGGCATGCTTTTATGTATGGTGTTTATGCTTTTGAACTTGCCCAAGTGGTTGTGGAATGCAAGAAGGACCATTTGGTGTCTTGAGATGCCATTTTGAACTTCAATTTTGACCAAATGGTGTGTTGAACCAAAGTATGACCAAATGAATTATTTTTTCCATAAAATTTGGCCAGCAAGTAGGTATCATCTATATATTTTCATAGAGCTAAA
The DNA here is from genome assembly GCA_026724425.1 of Erythrophleum ivorense. Taxonomy (NCBI): domain Eukaryota; kingdom Viridiplantae; phylum Streptophyta; class Magnoliopsida; order Fabales; family Fabaceae; genus Erythrophleum; species Erythrophleum ivorense. Next base: position 142,271 of record JAIUCV010001097.1, read on the forward strand.
GATCACTCAATTTGGAGCCCTAGAGAATTTATTATAATTTTCCAAAGTTGGTCAAATTATGTAGAAATGGTTGGTTACTGTTCATTTGATTAGTTTGCTTCTCTATGTCACATGTGGGACAAATGAGGTCCAATGCTCATAAAATTTTATAGATGTAAACTAGACATTATAAGTTTCCATAGTCACCAAGATCATCTTATTTGGAGTTTTATAAAGGGAGATATGAATTTTTGAAGTTGTATGATAGTATTAGTAATGCAGCCTGACTTATGTACTGTTCCATCGAACTTTGGTGGCTTAAATCTACTGCATTGGTCTAGGTTTATTTTTATTTAAAATTAGACATCCAAAGATTTCCAAAATGGTTTATTTTTCTTGATTTCAATTTTTCTATAATTAGTTATGAATTTCCAACATTTGTATTAGAAAATTGAATTTCAAACCCGAGGGCAAACCATGGAATTTGTGTGATGTAGCTTCAAACCCAAAGTGAATGAGATCAAATGTGATAAGTATGACTTGTATGGATTTGCTATGACTACAAAATGATATGAATGAGTTCATATGGTCTATGGAGCATAAGATGAGGAAATGAAACCTTACATAACACAAATATATGCATTTAAATATTCAATATTTTCTTTACGTAAGGTATGTTCTTCCTTGAAATGATGCTCCATCATGCATGTTATGAATGAGATAGTGTAATACACCAAAATTAATTAAAGGGTTAATTATGGATTTAGGTTAATTAAGAATAATTAATATAAAATAATTAGGTAAGTTAAGGGAGTGAAAATTTTAGAGAGATAAATTATTAATATGAGTTTGAGATTTAATTAAGTTAGAAACCCCATGTAGGTCCAAATTAAATTAAGTAGGCCAAGGGTATGGACTAATGGAGGTCAAATAATTTTAGGTGCAGACCCAATCTTTTAATATGAGACTTGGCCCAAAAGAGATAGCACCTAGGGAGGGCCCAATCTGATTCAATGTGATAAAGGCCCAAGATCCATCTTATATAAACTCTTATAATTGGCTTAACAACCTTTGTGTAGACCCAAATCAATTGAGCTCTTAAAACTTGGCCTAACCTAATTAAAATCCTGCAACCCAACACATGAAAGCTGGCCTAACAAAACTTAAATCTAAAACCCACTTGGAGTTGGACCCTTGGGTCAGCCCATAACTCATATTAGACCCAACTAAAACCCAACTAAAACCCTAAACACATCAGCCCCTCCACATTTTTGCTGAAACAGAAACACAAGAGGATTTCCGCACTTTGAGAGGGAGGTTAGGGTTTGGAGCAAGAAATCCACCATTTCTCATTTCTAAGCTCAAAATTAACCAAGGTACTTATTATATAACTTAATCCCCTTCTCTTTCTTTTCATTTTGGCCCAATTAGTTTTTCATTTAGAGCATTTTCACTATACCCAAAATTTGAAATGTGGTTGTTTGGTAATTTCTTAGAGGATTTTTAGAGGTAAAGGCTAGGAGGGACATTAGGTAAGTATAAAATTTCCATTCTAATGTATTTTCTACTGGTTTTAGACCCCCATGGTTGATTTATAGTATGGGTATTAATTCTGTATGAATTTACTTAGGAATTAGGGTGATATATTGAAGTTTCTGGTAAAGGACATATTCAATCCGAATTTGGAGATTTGTAGTGGCTGGGTAAGTGTCTGCGGGTAGCCATTAGTATTTTAATTCCTTGGATACTTGTTGCCACTGTAAGTTATGATTTAAAGTAGTAATATTTTGATGTTATGGTTATAGGGAGATTTTGGCACTGCTGGTGGCTTTTCAATTGTTTGCAAAGTGAGGTAATCGGAGTTTCATGCTAATTCTATGTATATGTCTATTTTAATTTTATATTTGCTGCATGATCATGATTTTGATGCTAAATGAATTGGTTAGCTATCTGTTATATGTGATTGGACCTTGTGAGGCCATGGTGGAGCTATGGTGCGGCAGCCACCCTTGCATGTGCTTTGATCGGGCATTGGGTTATGATCTAACCCCAGATGCACTGAGCCTTAGTGGTGTTTATTAGGGAGTGGGTGTTGTAGACGGGCCTCTCCCGGTGTTATTGGCCTTTAACATGTGGAATTGTGATTGCTAGTATGGGATGGTAATCATAGATAGCCTAATTATTTCATTTACTGATATGGTTGGTACATTTTTTAATGCTTATATGAAATCATGCATATATGTAATTAAACTGGAATATATGAATGGAATTTGCCTTGGTTATTGAGATTTGCATCTCACCCCGTTTCATGGGATTATACTTTCAGGTGAAGGCCCTTCAGGTAAGGATAAGGGGAAGCAAGTGGATGAAAATCCATGAGCTCTAGCCATGTGTGGAGGAAGCTACACTTAGGCTGATCTGAATAGAGTAGATACAATTTTGTTAATCTTTTATATAGTATGATCATGTAATTATATTGCTAAGTGTAGGTGATTATATTTTGGTTACTTATAATGTATCTATTAAGGAGTTAGGCCTCATTTTAGTTTGGTATTGGATGTATGAACTTATAGCATCTGATGTATGAACTTTGTTGAATTTAAGATATGGTTTACCATTTGGGAATTGTAATTATGTGATACCTTGGATATAGACTTGAATTAGTGATGCATGAAATCTTTAATCAAATGTATATTTGAATGATAATTGTTGGAAGCTTATGGAATTCTGCTATTATTAATAAACTTGTTGAAATTGGGTAGTTGGAGGAGTAGAAATTGACACTTTAGTCTTGAACTAGTAATAATAGATTAGCTAGGTAAATTAGGCTAATAAAAGCTATTAGAGCCTCATAAATTAAGGTAAAGTGGCCCTAGGGTGTCATGGAGGGAGAGTGGAGAGTATGAGACAAGACTTTAGAAGTTGTAGGATCAGAAGCCATTTTGCTGTGGCCAAAATATAATTAGCCATGGCCAATAAAGGCAAAGTTGCTCAGGGAGAGTACCAGAGAGCAATTCGCCGCTGTAAAAAGTGTAATTAGCCATGGCAAAATGTGAGAGGCTAAATTGAAAGTCATTTAGAGGGTAATTCGCCACGGTGAACTTTTGTGAAAATGTCCCAGGTGTTCTAGAGAGGAATTAGCAGGAGCGAACATGGGATTTGGCTGCAGCCAATAGCGAGAGGCGAGTGAGGTAGGCTCCAAGAGGTTTTCTCGTTATGGCACTATGTAAGCTGGCCACGACGAAGTTCCAACGGTGGCAAAATCAGTGACGATGTAAGGAGTGAACCCGAGAGCAATTGGCCGCGGCTAGGAGGAATTTAGCTGCGGCAAATGTCCTAAAACCCTCATATTAACTTAGAAACCTTGATTTCTCCTATGACAATATCAAGGGATGGCTTAGAAACATTGGTAGAAGATTCTTGTGAGTTGGAATTAATAGGTAATAGAATCAAAGGCTTATAAATGAGTGTTTGTTTCCCTTATGTACATGAGTGCATGTAATTATATAGTTGATGACTCTAATAACATTAAGGTTCAAATTTTTCTATATTTTTTTAATATAATTATTCGTAATGACTTTAACCCTGATTTAAGATTATTAATTGCATATTTATCCTTAATTAGAATTATTGGAAGTTAGGGTCGTCATAGATAGCTTATGGTACTAATATATAAAGGTAAAGAGACTAAGGTATTACACTCAGTAGGAGGAAGAGAGAATTTGAAAGAAAGATTGAAAGCTTTAGAAAGCTCCTTAGAAAAGCTTGAAAACAAGGTAAGATATCATCGCTTTCTTGCTTCTCCTTGGTTGTTCCTCCATGCTCATGTTTTGGCTAAACCTAGGCCCATCTAGGAGGGGATGATTTTTGGTCATAGAAAGGTAGGAATAAGGGTTTTAAAGCAAAAGAACTAAGAATATGCAATTGCAACTAAAAGAGAGGCTTTAGAAATTAAGTTATGTCACTTAGGGTTCTTGTTGCACCTAGTAATTTTCGAAGCTTTTTAACGATCATCTAACTTATGTAAGAGTATGTATGAGTCAATAAGAGGTCTAGGAAGCTTCATGGATGCAAAACCCCTAAGAAATTCAATGAAATTCTATGGGTGCTTCACCTAATGTAAGTCTTAGAAAAGAAAAGAACAAGCACCTAAGGATATTTTTCTTTAATTCTAAGAATAGAAATGGTCTAGATATGAATAATAAACACCAACAGAACTATTGGTTTGAATTTAGAAACCATGGTTTATGGATAGAAGTTTAGGTTCCTTTTTTAGGCATAAGAAGCAACTTGAAGTTTGGCTTCTTGAATTAAGTCTGTGATGACTCTAATGAGTTTCAAGGAATCATAAGACTTAGACTGAATGAGAAATTGGAGCCAAGATCATAAATTATGTAGGTTGCTTCATTATACCTTTGTATGGAACCATAACTATACCATAAGCTAGAATATATTTGCATAGAGTTTATATGAGGCTACAATTGGTTCCAATGATGTATATGTTTCTTATTTGATGATCTAGGCCAAGCAAATCAAGCTCCACTTAAGTGTGTGTGTGAGGCCGAGAAGGGGAAAGGGAAATCCAAGGAAGAAAGCTTGTGTTTCTTATCCTAAGGTAGCTTTCCATCCTTTTTATATGCATTTCTTTGTTATTGATTATCATTGGATGCTTGTGTGAATGTTTGAATTATGAGATATGCTTTTAGCCATTTATTAAATACTATGGTATCATTATGTCTCTTGAAACATGTTTTGAATGTAAGATGGCTCCTAATAAGTGAGGTTGTACCAAAACTTCCTTAGAATGGGTGAGGAGAAGCCAAAAGTCCCTAAGAATGGGTAAGACAAGGCCAAAAGTCTCAAGGAAGAGTGAGGCTAAGTCAAAAGTCCCTAAAAGTAAGTGAGGCAAATCCAAAAGTCCCTAAAAATAAGTGAGGCAAATTCAAAAGTCCCAAAGAAATTGGGTGAGGTCCTTAGAGCCTATGTTTGATTTGAATAAGTTAATGTGACTTGAAAAATGATTATTTATGTCTACTAGAAGCTTTTGTTGTAGGCTTGCATTCTTTGACATAAAAATATGCCATATATGTATGCTTGAAAAGGTAAAAGAGTTATTGATATTTTTTAAATCTCACTCTTCCCAACATTATGTCTGACCATGTGTACGTGAGTCTCATAGAGTAAGAAATGGAAGCCAAGCAACTTCAAGGATGAGGCTTTGACAATAGAATAGGAATTTATGTAATTTGATGTCATAGTTTATATGTATATAAGGTTTATGAGATGTAAACCATTGAACATATATAAAAGTATGTAATTATGATGTATAAATCAAACTTGGAACCAAATGTATGAGTATGTGAGTTTTTAACATGCATGAGCCTTTGTACATATGTATAAAAACAAGTGGATGAGTGATTTTGATCTTCATGATTGTTTGGACCTATTTTTATGTTTCTATATGCTGTAATGTAAGTGTTGGACGTGCTCAAAGGATCATGGTTCAAGAGGAAAGTCATTTTGAACCATTGGAATTGATTATGTGACCATTTCAAGCCACTTTCTTCCCTTGAACCAAAGTTTAACCAAATGTATGAGTTTTCATATGAAATTTGGCAAGAATATAAGCCTCATATAGAACTTTTCATAGAGCTAAAGAGCACCATTTTTAGGACTCTAGAAAATTTATTATGATTTTTTAAATTTGGCCAAATTATGCAAAAACTGTCACTGTTATTATTTATATGGTCGGTTTGGTTTTTGGTGTCATTAGGGGCCAAATGAAGTCCAATACTCATGAAATTTTATAGGCATATAGAAGACATCATAAGCTTTCTATATCACTGAGAGAACCCAATTTAGAGCTTTGTAGAGGGAGAAATGAATTTTTGAAGTTTCAGGTTTGTTGTAGAATGACCACCAAACCTGAAGTATTATTCTATTAGATTTCATGAGTCAAACGTGGTTGTTTTGATCTGAAATATTTATGGCAACTAGATGACATCCTAAGCTTTCCTAAAAGCTATAATTTGCATGATTTGAAATTTTCTAGAATTAGTTATAAATTTCCAAAATTAATATCAAAATATGAAATTCAAGGGAAATTGCAAGTGAAATGTGATTTTGTGATATACACCACAAACTCGAAATTTATGGTCCAAATTGTGATATTTCAGATTTAACAAATGTGTTATGAATGGAAAATAAGTTTGGTAAGCTTACATGGTCCATTTAGCCAAGAAAGAATTACTCTGGCTTTTAATCACGGTAAATTCCGCTGCTAAAAGTGTTAATTTCACAAAAGTAGATACTTTTAGCTAGTTTTAGTACATATTAAATGCTAGATAGATATGGTGGTACATTAACCATATTATTGAAGGTGGTAGCTAGCTAATTGAGATGTGTCAAATGGAGATGCATTCCATGCATTATAAGTGAATGGATGGTTAATATGCATTGTATCTAAACTAATTTCTTGTAATATGGTGGTAGGTTAGCATTAGAGATATATCTATTGCATTGGCAAAGTCTAATATGACTTATTTAATGCCAATTAAATTGGGATGGCCATCTAACATAAGTAATTTAAGGATTGGAATGTCTAAGTGTAGTATAATAAGATAGTATAACGATCTTAGTATAAAATGGGTAATGGGGTTTTAATAAGGCCTAGGATAATTAATAGTTTAATTTATAATTAAGGATATAGTAAACCCAATTAATTCTCCTTGATCAATATTAGGAAATAGCTAAACAAATTAAAATACTAAATTAATGTGCTTAGTGTCTAATTAATTGGGTACTAATTCTAATATGCTTTCTCTTCAATATTTCTTATTCTCTTGCATTTCTTTTGCTTGACCCATTAACTTCTCAATTAATATTATCTTACTAATAAACTAAGTTAGCTAATTACTAGGGTGTGAGATACAATGCTAGCTCAATCAAAATACTAGCAGGTGTGGACACCAGAGACTCCTTTCTGCAAAGAGCACAGTCCAGGTCGTGGCATCTTAATTAAAGGAGAATATACTCCTTTCAAGCCCTATAGTTGCTCCCATAAAGAATGATCTTACCACTGGAGTTAGCAAGAATACAAGATTCAGAAGATGAAGAAAATGTAAGGTAAACATCAAACATTAATTATGTTTACTTAACACAACATTAGGCAATCAATTATTGCATTTTAAATATATGCTCAATAATGCAAGACATACTAAAACACAAATTTGGTATCACTAAAATCCATATATGGACAAAAATCTTAATATAGCTTAAGTTCATGTATCATTTATGATAAAACTATAAGACATTAGCACTTTTTAATACTTGTGGGCAACTTAGAAAACTCAATGCAATTTCCATTTCATCTTAATTAAGCATGCAGTTACAACTACCTACCTATGAAAAGAAATAACATGTTATAGCCAGATAATTAGAAATAACATCTTTAAGTCCTTATATGATCTCTATAGTTGTAAAAACAAACTAAAAATGCATATACTCAATTATGTAAAGATGTTATGGCTACTCCTTAACTATATATGCAGTTCATATGACACCCAAATTAAGTATGTGCATCAAAACATGTATATGTACTAAGTGATGGCAACATGATTCTGGGAATAAAACATGCATTAATTGATTCAATCATCTCTTGTACTTACACATTACCCAATAGTAAATAGGGATCAAGTCATTGTAGAAGAGTTCCATAACTTAAAAGAATTTTTGCATAACCATCCTTAATGACCTCCTCTCAATTATAATAATTGTAACATAAACCATGACATTAAGCATGTATTAGCATCCATATACATGTTGAAAGCAACAAATTGCAATTACACGCTTAAAATTACAAAAATCAACATCAATTTTAAAGAAAATAGCGCCAACACCGTAGCCATAGTTTTTAATGCCATGACAATGAAAAGTTTTCATACAAATTGCTAAGACTTTAGTAACATGACTAGTGCTACAAAAAGGTAACATTGCTACATCTTGGGCTTGCAATGTAGTCCAAGTTTGCAACGTGATTTTTTATGTTTTTCAACATTTTCACTGACAAAAAGGTCATATATACAAATGTAATTTGAATCATATCATGTAATTGATTTGACCTATCAATAATATATGATCTAAAAACTAATTGATTTCATCACTTTTGTGTCATACGGGAAAATCCCTATTTTCTTAGACTAACACAAAATACCTAAGGCTAACCAAAAACCTCAAAATCAGGCAAAGGTGATCAGAATCGAGTGCTCTGATACCACATGTAAGGCTAAATTCATATATACAAATGCCATAATTAGGGCCTAGATACTAGCTACCTCAATATAATTGCGAGTAATGGTATTCATGAAAAGGAATGAAATCTAAATCTATATAGTATTTTTTTCACTCTCTATTAGTTTATAGTTAACTGTACTCAATTCAAGTTGGCCAAAACTTGATAGGTAACTCTATAGGTGTAACATCCTAAAATTAATTAAGGATAATTATGATGAATTAGGAATTACTATGGGTGATTGGTAAAACTAATTAAGTGAAATGGGATATGGATATTTAATTTGGGCCATATGATTAACCCAATTATGTCATAAGCTAAGTAGGAGAGCCCAACACTAGTCTTCTTGTAGGCCCAACTTAATTTTAAGAAGCCTAAAACTTAGAAATAGATTTGAATGAGATAATAGCCCATTTAGCCTTAGCCTAAAACTTAGAAAAATAGGTCCAAATGGATCTTGGGCTATTGGATCAACATATTCCATCCCCAACCTTAAAATGTTTTGCAGCCTAACCATAAAACTTAGCCCAACAAGCTAAAAATCTAACCCCACTTGGATTTGGGACTTTGGGTCAACCCATAACCTAACTTAAACCCTAAAACCACTTTAGCCTTCCCCCCCCCCATTTTGCAGAAACACTTAAAAAGTAAAGAAAATTCGGAGCTCTTGGGAGGTGGCTAGGGTTCTTGGCACATTTTCATCTTTTCCCATTCTTAAAGTGAGATTCTACCAAGGTAACTTATATATAACTTAATCCTCTCTTCTTTCTCTTCAATTTGAACTAATTGGTTTCTCATTTGGAGCATTTTCATTTTCCACCCCAAACTGAAACTTGTGTGGTGCTTTTGTGGTGGATTTTTGAAGGTTAAAGCTAGGGGTGTTGTTAGATAAGTGTTTTCTTCCCATTTTGATGCATTTTCTGCTACTTTAAGACCCCTATAGTTAAATTATAATATGGACATTAATTGTGTGTGAATTTACCCAAAAAATTGAGAGGTATATTGAGGTTTTCTGGTGTGAGGAACACTAAATTTGAATTTTGATCTTGTAATGGTTAGGTAAGCGTCCTCTAAGTAGTCCTTAGTAGTTTAAATGATGATTAGAGTAGTGATTGTTTGATTTTATGATCACAAGGTGATTTTGGCACTATTGTTAGCCTTCAAGGATTGTCCATAAAGTGAGGTAACTGGGGTTAATTTTTATTCCTTGCATATGTTCAATTTAATCTTATATCTATTGCACATGTATGATTTTAAATACTAAATGAATGGTTGACTATCTGATATATTGTGATTAGACCTTGTAAGTCTATGGTGGAGCTGTGATGTGGTTGCCACCTAGGCATTGTGCTTTGATCGGGTACTAAGTTATGATCAGACTCTTATATGCACTGAGCTTAGTTTGTGCTCCTTAGGGAGTTGGTGCCATGGACGGGCCTTTCCTAGTGTTATTGGCCTTTAACATGTTGTGTGTGATTGTTAGTATGGGATAGTGATCAATGGTAGCTCAACTATTGCATTTTGCTGATATTACATTATTTTTTATACTAACATGATGTGATGCATATATGTTGATTAATTTGAAGCATGTAATTTACTTCTGGTTATTGAGATTTGTATCTCACCCTATTTCATGGGCTAACTATTTTAGGTGAAGGATTTAGGTAAGGATAAAGGGAAGCAAGTAGATGAATATCCATGAGCTGAGACCCTGTATGGGGAGTGCTACACTTAGGTTAATATAACTTAGGATAGGTGCTAATTTTGTTATTCTTTTGTGTAGCATAATTATGTAATCATATTGCCAAGTGTAGGAGTTTTGTATTTTGGTGATCTATGATGCACCTATTAGGGAGTTAGGCCTTATAAAATTTGGAATTTGATGTATGCACTCATTTACATCTGATAAAGAACTATACTAACTTTAAGATATATTTATTATTTAAGAATGTAATCATGTGTTGTCTTAAATGTTGACTTAGACTAGTATTGTATGAAACCTCTATTGGAATTGACATTTGAATGATAATGATAGAGGCTTTTAGCATTCCTCATGTCAAAGTCCATGATTTACTGATATATGGTAGATAGATAGGTAAAGAAAACCCATAAGTTTTGAATTTGATTAGAATTAGTCTGTTGAGTGATTTAGATAGTTAAACACCATTTAAACCTTACAAATTAAGGTAAGATGACCCTATAATGTTGCTAGAGGGAGGTTTGGTATGTGTGGGATGGAATTTAAAGAGTATAGGTGCATAAGAAGGTTAGGCTGTGGCCAAAACTACTTAAGTCACTGCCAAGGGAGATCCAAGAGCTAGGAGCATTGCAGCACGAGATGCCTCAACACAGTGCAATGCAACGTAAGAAATTTGCCTAGGGAGATTAACAAAGAGAAAACTTACTGCGGTGCAAGGGAAGCTCACCACAGTGAGCATCAGGAGGTAAGCTTAGAGAGTTCCTAGATGCTCTTTTACCATGGCACCATATAGGCTTACTGTAGCTAGACACCAACTCACTGCGGCGTTAGTAGGTTCTCGAGAGCACCTTCACCAAGGCGTGAAAGGCCTGAGTTGCAGCACAATATTGGTATTTTTTATTTTGAGCTCTAGTAGCCTCTTATGCCACGGTGCAGGTGTACCAAGTCACGGCGGGAGTCTCCAAACTTAGTTTTTAGATTCCAGTAACCAACTTAGCTACAGCGTGGAAGGTCCAAGTCACGGTAAAGGTTCCCAAACTCTTATTGTTTTACTTAAAGACCTTGAATTTTATTATGATAGTGTTATAAAATGACTTGAGAACATTTATAAGAGGTTTTGTGAGTTAAAATCAATAATAAAATGAATCAAATGTCTTAATTGATAATTAGGATCACTTGTGGACTCAAATGGTGTTGGTTATTTGACTAATAACCCTAATAATATCAATATTTAAATTCCCTTATTTTTTTTCTAATTTGATTATTTTTAAGGACTTTAGACCTTGATTTATGATCATTAATCACATAATTAAGTATAATCATGGTAATTAAGAATTAAGGTTGCTACAATAGGTGTTATTCTTAGTTTAAGTTAACTAATCTTGGTTCTAATCAATTGAATCTTGATCTTTGCTTTTCTTAACTTTTAGGTTCTAGTTAGCTAATAGTGGTTTTAGTTAGCTTTATACTATCCTTTAAGTCTAGTTAATTAAATCCTATTTTCCTCTTCATTATATTTTAAGTTCTAATCAATTGGAATTGGATCAAGCTGACAAAATTGGGAATTCCAAGGCAATGTCTAGCATTGTTTTTAACACTTTTAGCATAACTAAACTTTTCAAAATAGCATGAAAATTTGCAACATACATTCCTAGGATATTGACTAAGAGTCATAAATTTTCAAGATAAAAAGGTATCATTTGATACCTAAACTATATACAACCAACCATACAACTCAATTTTTTGCCATGGCATAACAAAAAATAACTAAGTTTTATACACTATTACATAACATCACATTGCAAACAAAGCATCATGGCTAGTGATATACAATCTTAAGGATCAAAATATCATGGCTCTTGTAATACCTAGTCTTCCTAACACTGAATTAAAGCTGACAATATATAAAAAGAAGACCTCAGAATTAAATAAATTGAGGCTAAGCAAGATTAGAATAATAATTTAGACACCCATAAATGAGGATACAAGGTTAAAGATGGCCCAAAATTGGAACCAGAATGGCTAAATAAATTTAACCGAAAGGGTAGCAGCAAAATCGTAATTTTAGGTAACTTCTTAGAAACTCAAAAAAGAAAGCTTTAAATGATAAAATTGAGTTTCCCAGAGTTTTCAGAGGCCCTAAAAATTATAAAAACCTTTAGAATAGCAAAAATTCTTCTGGTATATATTTTAGGCTGTCAGTTGACGCAAACTTTGACTGGATAATTCAAGATGGCTCCAAACCTTATCAAATTGAAAGTAAATGTTTTTAATAAATTAGAGATCTAAAATTTTATATGGAAAAGATGGTTTCAAAAAAAGAGCTAAAACGAGAAAAAATGGAGGAATAAAAGTAGAATGACATAATGGGAATTTATGATATTATTATAAGTCACATCCCTTCCTCTTATTTTGTGTCACACCATCCATACTAGACCAAAACTAACTTATTTTCCTCTGAAACAAAACTTAAGGTTGCACAAGAAGGAAGAAGAAAGGAGAGAAAGAAAAGGCAAAAAAGGTAAGATTTTAGCCACTTTTTCATGAGATTTCCTTTACTAAACTTCTTCTCTCAAAGCTCTTTCTATTGATAGTTTTAGCTTCTTGAAAGAAGTATTTTTGTGGCTGCTTTGTCGGGGGAACGAGAGATTTTGAAGAAAACAAGCTAAGTATCAAAATTCTCTCTTGAAAAGCTTCAAAACAAGGTATGTTTCATTGTAGACTTTTTGCTTCAGGGCCTTCTCCTTTTTCATAGTTTCTGCCATACCTATAACCATATGGGAAAGGGTGAATTTTGGCCATAGCAAGGCTAATCAAAGGGTTTTGATGCATGAGAAACAAGAATATGCAATTGGAATCAATTAAAAATATTTAAAATGTAAGATATGTAAATTAGGGTTTTAATTGCACATTAAGAGTTTTAGAATCATTGAAATGTATTTTGAGCCATATGAATTCATGAGTAAGTTGTAGAGAGACCAAGGAATGAATAAATGCATCAAATTTCTGAAGAAAAGAGACAAAACTCCATGTTGCTTCCTTTGAAGTAGTGTCTCAACCAAGGCATAGAAGAGACATCTAGGGAGTGTTTCTTTGAGTTCTAATGAATTTAAAGACTTAGATATGATGAATAAGCAATTATGGAAGCATTAGATTGAATTTAGCAATCATCGGGGTATGATGCCATATGGGTGATAGTGGATAGATTAACCAGGTCAGTGCATTTCCTAGCAATGAAAGCCACTTACACCCTAGATAAGTTAGCCCAATTGTACATCAGGGAGATAGTGAGGCTACACAGTGTACCTAGGAGCATAGTATCAGATAGAGATCCCATATTCACTTTGAATTTCTAGAGATCATTATAGGATGCTCTAAGAAACATATTAAGATTCAGTACAGCCTATCACCCTCAGACAGATGGTAAAATAGAGATAACCATCTAAACCCTAGAAGACATGTTGAGGGCATGTATCTTAGAGTTAAAAGGGAATTAGGATACATATTTGCCTTTAGCAGAGTTTGGCTATAATAATAGTTATCATGCTAGTATTCAGATGGCACAGTATAAGGCATTATATGGGATAAAGTTTAGGTCTCCAGTATGTTGTGTTGAGCTTGGAGAGAGGAGACTTCTAGGCCTAGAATTAGTGGACCAAACCTCGAGACAAATAAAAACCATTAGAAAGAAACTCTTAATAGCATAGAATAAGCAAAAGAGCTATGTAGATAAAAGGAGAAGACCATTAGAGTTTGAGGTTAAAGACCATGTCTTTGTGAGAGTGTCTCTAGTCACATTGTTAGGTAGGTCCATTAAAAGTAGAAGGCTTAGTCTGAAATACATAGTTCCGTTCTAAATTTTTGATAAAGTTAGACCTGTGGCCTATAGACTTGCTTTTTCCCTAAACCTGAGCCAAATATACAATGTATTCCATGTATCCTAACTTAAAAAGTACCAGCCCAACCCCTCACATGTCATAGAATATGAGAATGTGCAATTACAGGACAATCTATCTTATATAGTATCACCAGATCGGATCGTGGATGTTAGACTTAAGCAATTACGGAATAAAATAATATTGTTGGTGAAAGTGGTTTGGAAAGGGCTATATCTTAAGGAAGCTACCTAGGACTGGAAGATAAGATAAGGAAGAAGTATCCAGAGCTATTCCCATGAGGTATGTATCTAAATTTTAAGGATGAAATTTTATTTAAAGGGAGTAGCAATGTAACACCCAATTTTCGCAAAAATGAAGAAAATAGGCTAGATATAAAAGAGAATCCTCTAAAATGAATGAGTTGAGGCCAAATAAAATTAGGATAAAATTCTAAATAATAGAAAATGAGAATCTAAGACTTAAGATACCTAGAAACTAGCGCCAAAGTGGCTAAATAAAATTTGACGAAAGGTAGTGACATTTTTGTAATTTTGGGCACTTTTTAGAAAACTAAAAGGAAGGATCTTTAAATGGAAAAATTAAGTTTTCTGGGGTTCTTAGAGGCCTAAAAACTATAGAAACCCCTAGAATGGCTCATATCTTTCTGGTTTACATTTTAGAACTTCAGTTAATCTGAACTTTGACCTTTTCATTCAAGAAGGTTTTAACTTCGATTTAAGTGATTCCAAAAGAATTTTATAAGTTAGAAGACCTAAGTTTTATGATAGAAAATATGGTTCTTGAAAAGGAGTTGAATTGGGCCTTAAAGGAAGAAACCAAGAAGGAAGGACAAAATTGGCATTTTGAAAAGCTTCTTATGGAACCCTTACTATAAATAGGTGGCATCCTCCCTTCTCCCTCACTTTAGCTGACCCAGCTTCAACCCAAAATAGAGGAAAACTCAACCAAGAAGGGTGCACAAGAGGAGGGGAAAAAGGGAGAAGAAAGGCTTAGGAAAAAGTGAGAAAAGCCATGGAATTTCTTGCTCCTTCCTTTATTAAAACTTGTTTTCCTCCTTCTCCTCTCTTTTCCTATGGTTTTGGTGTGTGATTTGGGATTTTTTTGAGTCTTGTTCAGAGGGAGGAAGTTAGAAATTCAAGGAGAAGCCTATAGCAAAGGAAAGAGCTCTTAAAAAGGATAAGGAATTAAGATAACTTCATGGCTTTTCTTGCTTTCTCTTCCTTGTTCTTCTTGGGTGATGGTTTGGCCAAGTAGAAAGCATGTAGAAGGGATTAATTTCTGACCTAAACCAAGCATAAAACCTAGGTTTTAGAGCATGAAAAATAAGTAGATGCAAATGAATCCCAAAAAGAAGTATTAGAAAACAAGTTTCCAAAACCTAGGGATTTTATTGCACCTTGATATGTATGAAGCTTCCTAGTGATAGTTTTAGTTGTCTAAGAGTGTATATGGATTCTTGAGATACCTAGGAAGCCTCACATGTGCCATTCCCTTTAAGAAAACAAAGTAAACTCTATGGGTCCATTTTGGCAAGGGTGTCTCGGCCAAACATGGTTCTTGTACCTAGAAAGTATTTTAAATTTTTCTAAGGGTAAAAGGCACTAAATATTATGAAAGAACATCAAAGGAAGCCTTGAAAAAATTTTAGAAACCTTGGTTTGTGAGATGGAGGTATAGGTTCCATTTTAAGACTTAAAGAATTAACTTGTATCTAAGCTATTGGAGATGAAATTGTGATGACTCTAGGGAGTCTAAATGGAGTCAAGAGACTTAGATAGAAGGAGAAAATGGAGACAAGACCATGGATTCTAGTTGTTGCTTCATTAAGCCTTGTAGGGAACCATAATTGAGCCATAGAATAAAGTAGCTTCACATAGAGTGTGTGTGATGCTAGAGCTTGCTTTAATGATGTAATTGTGTCCCATTTGATATGCTTAGGCCAAAGGAATCAAGCTTGACCTAGTTACAAGTGTGTGGCTGAGAAAGGGGAAGAATAATCAAGAGAAAAGTGTGTGAATCTTGCTTCAAGGTAACTTTCTAACCTTTCTCTTATGTGTAATGTCTGGTTTTTGTAGAAACAACAAAAATAGATACGTTTTAAGAGTAAATCCTCTAAAATGAATTGGATGAGATCTAGAAAAATTAGAATAATGATTTAAACATTAAGTAATGTAAATAGGAGGCCAGAGGTGCTTAGAAATAGAGGCCAAAATAACTAGACGGGATTTAACGAAATAGCTACGTAACATAATGATATTTTTGTAATTTTGGATAATTTTTAGAATATTCATAGAAGGTCTTTTTAAATGAAAAATTTGAGCTATCTGGGGTTCTCAGAGGCCCTGAAAACCATGGGAAGCCCCGAGATAGTTAAAACCTCTCCAGTATATGTTTTCTAACGAGGTTGACCCAAACTTTGACCTTATCATCCAGGAAGGTTTTACCTCTAAATTGAGTGATTCCAAAGGCATTTTATAACCTAAATTTTATGATGGAAAAGATAGTTCTCAGAAAGGAGCTAAAACAAACCTAAAATGAAAATGCCAAACAGGACGTAAATGGAATTTTCTTGAAACAATTTAAAACCCTTCTTATATATATGATGCACCCTACTCTTCTCCTTATTTGGCCTACTTTCTTTCTGCCTTAAAATAGAAGTGAGACCAAGGGAGAGAGGCACATGGGAGAGGGGAAGAAGAAGAGGAAAAACAAGGCAAGAAAGGTATGATTTTCGTGGAATTTCCTAGTCTTCTCTTTAGTAAACTTAATCTCCTCCTTCTCTTCCTTCTTCCTATAATTTTATTGAAGTTTTTGGTGCTACTTTAAGGTCAGACCAGGGGGAATTTTGAATTTGGAGAGAAGAATGCAAGCAAAAGAAGAAGCATCCAAGAAAGGCTAGGAAACCAAGGTAGTTTGATTGTTTCCATGCTTCTCCTTCCTTGTTCTTCTTGTGTGTTTCACCCCTTGTATGGATAGCCAAGAGGAATTGAATTTTGAACTAAACCAAGGATGAATCTTAGGAATTAGAGTGTGGAGAATAAGAATATGCAAAGGAAAGAAAGAAAAAACCATTATTTTCCAAGATGCATAACCTAGGGTTTTAGTTGCACCTTGGTTTGTAAGATGAGTTCTAGCCATAAATTAAGATGCTTAAGAGTTCATATGAGTTTCTAAGACATCAAGAGAGCCTCCCACATGCATCTCCCATCAAAGAAAGCAAAACAACTCCATTGGTGTCCAAAGGAGGCATAACCTCAGCCAAGAAGAGATAGGACACCTAGGGAGTGTTTTAATTTCTTCCAAGCTTGGTTTTGCATCATATATGATGGGAGAGTATGAGAGGAAGCCTTGGAAAAAAATTTAGAAAGCCTAGAAAATGTAATGGAGGTATAGGTTCCATATTGTAACATAATGAAGAAACACCTAACTAGGCTCCTTGAAATAAATGTGTGATGGCTCCAAGGAATTTAAATGGAGTCAAGAGTCATAGGTTAAGAGAAAGAATGGAGCCAAGATCATGTTTCCCCAAGGTTGCTTCATTAGGTGCCTTATGGAGCCATAATTGAACCATATAAGCCATCTAACTTTTCAAGTGCATGAGTGGCATTAGAATTAGTTCCAATACCATAACTAGATTCCATTTAATATGTTTAGGCCAAAGGAATCAAGCTCCACCTTCTTGTAGGTGTTTAGCCAAGGGAGAGGAAAGAGTTCCAAGAGTTAAAGTGTGTTCTTATGTACAAGGTAGCTCCTCTTCTTTCTCTTATGCATGATTGGGTGTTTTTCTTGTCTTTAAATGTGTGCACGTATGTTTAAGCCATGAAAGATGTTTCTAGCATGTATATATATGCCATGGTACCATGATGCTTTGTTTATGCACTTGAATGATATTTTTATGAACATTAATGGCTTGCTTGAATGTGGTAAAGCCAAAAGTCCCTTAGCTAGGGTGAGGATAAGCCAAAAGTCCCTAAGAATGGATGAGACAAAGCCAAAAATCTCTAAAGAGTGAGGCTTAGTCAAAAGTCCCTTAAGAAAATGGGTGAGACAAGTCCAAAATCCCAAAGAGAATGAGTGAGGCTAAACCATTGTCTTGGAAAGCCTATGTACGTTATATATGACTTCTTGAATGCAAGAAATGTTTCATGTATGTTTATACATTTCAAGATAGCCATGCATGTATTTTTAGATTTGAATTTGCATCCATTATGTGTGCTTGAAAGGGAGAAGAGCTATTGGGATTCCTAGAATCTTATTCTTTCCTCCCCATTACCTAACATGTTCAGGTGGATCAAATGAGCAAGGAAATGGGAGCCACCAAGTAAAAAGATGAGAGAATGACAAGGGAATGTGTTATTTTTCTCTTTTGTAGCTACTTTGTTGTCACGAGATGAAATTCAATGATGTATATGATATATAACCTTTTGACCATGTATAAATATATGGATATGTGATGTATATATGAGAATTTGAAGCAAATAAATGAGATAGTATGTTTTTGACAATGAATGGCAAGTATTACTCATGTATGCTCTTGTGTATATCTTGGAGTAGGAGAGTGAATTTGTAAGGTCTAGGTTTGTGAACCTTTGAGACATGTTTAATAGACTACTTTGATACTTTCCCATGTGCTCAAGTGGCTTTAGAAAAGTTAGAGGCAAAAATGGACCATTTGGGACCCTTTAAGAGGCCTAAAATAGCCAATTTACAACCCTATCTAAAGATCTAACCAATGAATGAATGTCCTCATGAAATTTGGCATGCATATAGATCTCATCTAGAATTTTTGGAAAGCTAAAGACCATATTATTTGGAGCTCTATAGAATTACTTATGAATTTTCAAAGTTGCCAAATTTTTGCTATTTTGATATAGTTACTATTCATATGGTCAGTTTCTTCTCCTATATCATTTTAGGGCCAAATGGTGTCCAATGTTTATGAAATTTCATAGTAATAAACAATACATGATAAGCTTTCTATAGCCACCAAGATCACCCTGATTGGATGTCTGAGCAGGGAGATATGATTTTTTAAAGTTCAGAGTTAGTACCAATAATGCAGCGGTACCTTTGGTACTATTCCATCAATTTCTAATAGCTAGACATTCCTATTTTGGTTATAACTTATTTTTAGCATATAGGTAACATCTGTAGCTTTCTAGAATGGTATAGTTTGCATAATTTTAATTTTTCTAAGTTTAGTTCTGATTTTTCAAATGTAGCACTAGAAATCTAGTAGTAGAACCCGAGATAGCCTTGTATTATTTTGTGTGTGTATGCAATGAGCTCAAGTTTTTGGCAACATTTTAAGATAGTTTTGAGTTGTATGTATGTATTTAAATAGGAGAATAAGATGGATAAGTTCATATGGTCCACAAGACATAAAATGAAATTTTTATCTGCTATGCAACACAAAATATGCTATTATTTTAATGGAGTTTTTCTTAAGAAATTGTGCTTAGCCAAGGTAATAAACTTGAAATGAGATGAGATAAGTTAAATAGATATGGTATTACATCATGCATGGTGATGAATGCTATTTTTATATATATTAGTACTCCTAATTTAGGCACTTTGATGATTAAATATGGCTTATTGCATTTAATTAGATAATATTTGATTTTATTAGCCAATTTTTACACTTTAGGAATTTATTTACAAAATTATTGGTTTTAATGTATTAATTCTTTTAAATAATTTTGTAAATTTTTCCTGCTTAATATTTTCTGTTATTTGTGTAGATTTTAATGGGCAAATGAAAATAAGATGGTAAAAATGAATTTGGAGATGAATTAAAAGGTTACATGATTGAATTAAAAGGTTGAAATCTTAAAATGAAAATTAGATGTTTACAATTTAAAGTAATGGATATTTATCCAGAATTTGTTTCAATGAAATTTTATATATATATATATATATAATAGGAAATAGGATTTTCATATGCACCTTCTTCATATTTAGACTCAAATTCAATTATTTTTCTTTCCCATGTGGGCAGATCAATAAAAGGGGTTAAGAAGCACAAGTCTCATTCTCATAAACTCAGTCACATGGCTTTTTCATTAGCACACCAATAGGAACACATTGCATTCCACGTAGCATGCTCCTTTACATTCACCCTCGCAGGTGCATAAACTCCTTCACATATGCACGTAGCACACAGAACAGCACACACTCAAACAGTAGCTCCAAGTCAAGGATAGCTTCATCCCATCTTCCAGCAAACTCTTATCCACATGTAGCTTGCTTGTTTGAGTCATATGTCCAGTAGCTCACAAACACATGCACAAGCACACTCACAAGTCTAGCTCACATACAAGGCACTCTTATGAGCTCACGTGGGATAGGCACAAGTTGGACAAAAGAAGTAGCTCATTCACCTCACCTGGAACACTCATGCATGGAAGAAAACTCACACGTAGGCAGGATTCATTCACCAAAAGCACCACGTCATATATGGGAAGCTCACATGTTGAGAGAGAAGCAAAATGAAGACTCAAACACTCGAGTGGAGGCAAGCCAAGAGTCCAAAACAATGCACTCACAAACTTGCGGAGATACTTCCCCTTGGCCTAGACACATTTTATGGGAGTCAATTAGGTCCATGAAACAATTTCTAAAGTCACACAACTTGCTTAGACACTAGGTTGTTCTATAAACCCTATTATGGTCCATAAATGCACTTAATGAAGCAACACCCCTTAAATAATTTCTAGACTCCATTCTTTTCTTTCAAATATGATTCTTGACTCCTTTTACGTCTCTTGGAGTCATCACACAATTAAAACAAAGTGCCTAACAACATGTTGCTTCTTTAGGTCATAATATGTAACCTAAAGCACTAACTCACTTTCTATGAGTTCTAAATTTTTTCCAAGGCCTCCCATCATATTCATTCATCATATATGACACAAAAATAGGCTTGAAAAAATTTAAAACTCTCCCTAGCTACTCCATCCATGCTTGCCCGAGACATAGCCCCTTTTTGGCCTCCTTAGAATTCTCTTTGTTTTCTTGAAGGAGGAAGCATGTGGGGAGTATCTTAGGGATCTTAGAAGCTCATTTAAACTCTTAATTAGGCCTAGGAATCATCACACAAAATCAGAATTTGGAAGGAACACTTGAAACCCTAGAATTTGCATCTTGAAATCTAATGGTTATTTTGTTGTTTCCTTTGCATATTCTTGTTCTTCTCCCTCAAATACCTAAGATTCATGCTTAGTTTGGCTTAAGAATCAGATCCTCCTATGGCTCCTAGGGTTCGGTGAAATGGAGGAGAAGGGTGGGTGAAGATATCAATTATAGGAAGAGAAATTACCTAGTTTCCTTGCTTATTTTTGCTTGAATCTTGCTTTCTCCAATCTCCTCTCTCCAAATCCGAAAATTCCCTTGAGTTTCTCCCTTGAATTAGATTTATAAACTCCATTTTAGTCAAAGGAAACTAAGGAGAGGAGGTGTGGAAGCATGAAAAACTACCATGGAAACATACCTTTAAGCTTGAATTATTCCTTCTTCTTCTTCCTCTCTTGTATGCCCAAACCCTAGCTCCCTTCTCTGAAATTATGTAGAAAATTCTATTTCCAAATGAGGGAGAAAGTGGGGTGCCACCTATATATAGGTGTAGGAAAGTAGCTTTTTTCAAAACTTCCAATTTTGTCCTTCATTCTTTGCATTTTTGTTTCTCCTTCATTTTAGCTCCTTTTTGAGAACCATCTTTTCCATTTTAAAATTTAGGTTCCTAATTAAATAAAATGCCTTTGGAATCACTCAAATTGGAGCTAAAATCTTCTCGAATGAATCTGTCAAAGTTTGGGTACACCGACGTTGAAAAATGTTCATCGGAGGGGATTTAGCTGTCCCGGGGCTTCCCATGTTTTTCAGGGTCTTTGAGAACCCCAGAGAACTCAAAACTTTCATTTAAAAAGCCCTCCTATGTGAATTCCAAAATTTACCCAAAATTACAAAAATGCCATTATGTTTCGTAAGTTTTCTGTTAAAATTTGTTTCTTCATTTTAGCTCTATTTTTCCTTCCGTATGAAGCTAAAATTCTCATTTTTATGAGTCTAGAATGTTGCTCAAATTTTTTGGGACCTTAACTAATTCATTTCAGGGGACTTTCTTTGAAAACGTATTCGTTTCCGTTGTTTAACGAAAACTGGACGTTACAGAATCTATTGGGATTAGCAAGGGATTTTGGGCTAAGATTTCTATCTTGAATTTGCTTGGTTGAGCTTGTAATTGACTGAGATTGATGTGGTTCATAATTGATGGCTAGTTAGACATTAATTAGGAGAGCATTTGAATGATTAATTGATTGAATTAAATGCTGGATTTTTAATTACCTATAATTATTCATGTGTGCAGTCAAGGTGTTTGATGAAATGCATGTGAGAAATTATATGCTTAATTATTTAATTTGATGTTTCCTTAAAATTTAATTGGTTAATTGAACATCCTAAGATGTTAACTTAGAGGCTAATTGATCAATTAATCACACAAATTTAAGTGTTCATTGATCTTGATAACAAGAGTTAATGATTCAATGTGGGATGGAGGTTTCAATTTAACATTAATTTGTTAATCTCTTGAATATTGTGTGGCAACTTAAGATAATTTGCATAAACACAAATAGGGACTCTTAGACTAGAACCAATGATAATTGAATTAGGATAAGGATAGTAGATACCAAGGGATGAATCCAAAGCTAGTCACAAGTCCATTAGTTACTTATTAGTTCATACATTTAGGTAGTAGTTAGTATTTTAATTCCATTTAATTTTAGTTAGTTTAATTAGATCAAACCCCCTTTCAATTAGGTAGCTTTTGGAGTTCTTTTACACTTAAAATACTCAATTAAACATTAAAATATATTTCCAAGAGAGACGATCTAGGTTGCATCCTGTATTACAAATTTTTACTCAACCTAGTTTTATTTTGAGGTTGCGCGACACAACCATTCAAAATTTGGCATCGTTGCTAAGAAAATTGGATTCTCAATTGTTTGAAAAATTTTTCTAGGTATTTTAGCTTTGTTCTTGCTATGTTTTTGTGTGATTTTTGTTCTATTTTAAAGTTGGTTTTTGGACATTTTAGTGTTGCATAACAAGTGTTCTACTTACTGGAATTTTTGTTTAATGTGCCCAAAAAATTCTTAAACTTTGTTTTCCAAGATTTTTGAGTGTTTTGAGCAAAGGTAATAGATTTGCTGTTAGGTGCACCATTTTTAGGCCAAATTCCGACATTTAAGGTACTTTTTCTAATTTTTTAGTATTTTCTCGATTTTTTTTTAGAATTTTTTCAATTTTTCTATATTTTATTTCTTTTATTTTTTATGAGTTTATTTTATGTGATTGTCTTCTATTTTGGACTATTTTTATTGTTCGGTAGTTGTTAGCTTCATTTAATTTTAATTTTCTTGATAGAGTTAATATTAGTTATAGTTTGTTAGTAATTTGGTTTGTGTTTAAATTGATTAAACTTCTCATATTCCTTGCTTAAAAATGGATCCCTATTACATGTCTAATTAAGGTGTCTATAATTCTTGTGCAAATAATAGGATTCTCTGAAAGATGAATGAAGCTATATCAGTGCTTCATGGCATACTTGAGCAACGGAGACAAGCACAACAATACCAACAGCCATGCTACTAGCCTTACCACCGTTCTTATGAAGTTCACCCCAGTTACATTGAGCCATACCACAATTTCTATATGCAAGAGCTTGACTACTATTCCTACAATTATCATGAAGGATATATGCAACAAGAGCCCCAGTGGGAACCAAATTAGGAAGAGAGGATGAGGCAGCAACTAGACGCTTTTAATCTTCAACTTTAATGGGAGAATGAACAATTGCATCTTCAAAAGCAACAAATGATAGTTAACCTCATGAAGGATTTAGGAGTTCAAATGAATCAATCTACCACAAGTTCTATTAAACTGAAAGAAGAGCAAATTAGAAGAGAATGCATAGAAGAGGAAGAGTCTTATTCATTGGGTAATATGCTTCCATCTTCTAATACTTTTCATTTTATTGGGACTGATTCTAGTATACATGATAGCACAGTAATGACTAATGGACATGATGGTCTTGATTTTGAATTGCATGATGATGATGTAGATGAGGAAATTGTTGTTGAATCCCCTGATATGGTTAATTGTGGTAATACATTAAGCAAAAATGATATGATTATTAATGTTAATAAGTCCTTGTGTACTGATACACTTGGTATTTCTACACCTAATTGTGACCATAGTGATGATTTTATTTCTGAGCCAGTTAATGATGATTCTTTTGAGTCTAGGGTAATAGATAAGTGTGGGGTGACTTAAAATGTGATGATCATTCTGTTCCTAATGTGGGATTGGTGGATAAGCCCATTGATGATGCATTTTCTGACTTTAGGGATAGAATGCTATCTGGACCATGTGACATAGTTAACTTGAATGCTTTCTTGATTGTGTGTGTTGGATCCACTATATGTGATAGATGTTCCCAGATTAATGCTTTCATTGAGACTAGTGAGTTCCTCACATATTCTAATCATCATGATTCTGTTAAGCCCATGGAGTCCTGTGTTTGCACTAAACTATTAAGGATATTGATTCTTCTGATCATACTAGTGTTAATACTAAAAATCTTATTGAAAATTGTACTATTGTTGACACTAATGAAAAACTTAATTTTGCTGTTGATCATTGTCTAGAGTCTTGTGATTCTACTGTGATGTCTCTTTGGTTGGGAAGGATATTATTTCTTTTGTTGAGCTTTTGAACAAGTTCATGAAGTTGGTGAGCTAGTTCCTAACAATCAACAGACTGCCCCAGTTGAGATGAAACAACTTCTAGATACCTTGAAGGATATTCACGTAAAAGAATTTAGTTATCTTTTCTTTTTCGCATTACTGTTTGCTTTGTTTATGTTTTGTAGGTAATAAATAGTTGTTAACCAACTACATGGAAATCTGAGCCACCCTTGGGATCTTCATGCCATTTCATCTGGTTGTACACTTTCCTTTCCACTCTTTATATTGTGCTGTCTATCTGTTAATTAGATTTGTGTTGGCATTGAGGACAATGCAATATTTAAGTGTGGGGAGGAAAGCCATTCCATTTCATCTTCTCTTTGTTTTGTTAAAAGAAATTGGAAATTTTTTTTAAAAAAAATTTAAGAAATAGTGTGATTTTTTAAAAAATTTTTGCTAGAAGTTGCAAGTTGAGATGATTATAAGCTTGGATTCACTTTGGCATGATAAGTAATGGATCTTGTGTTTTGATTCAAGTGAAGTGGCAATAATTTGATTTCAATGAGTTATTCTGATAGCCATTAGTTGGTGAGAATTTGAGCCTTATTTGTCTATTTCTAGTGTGTATTCACCTATCATTGCTTTCACTCTAGAACTTGTCTTGATTATTTGTTGAGACCACATTTGTATTTGCATGCATGAAAATGATAAGATATTCATTTCTTTATAGCTAGTGTAACACCATATTTTCTAAGCTCATCTCACATCATTACTAGGCTTATCTCATATTATTTCTAGGTTCACTTCCTTGAACTATGCAAGCTTGTCAAGGAAAATCATAGAAAATATTCAATTTAATTGCATTACGTCATAGATAAATTTTTCATTCGATATTTTGTGGGCCATATGGACTCATCTTTCTCATTCTCATATTTAATTACACATATACAACTCATAACTATCCCAAGAAGTGGCCTAAAACTCGTGCAAGGGGATGGAATACATGAAAACACTAGTTGCAGCCTCGGCTAGAATTTCCAACTTACTATCATGAACTTTGAAAACTCATAACTAATTCTAGAAAAATCAAAATCATACATACTCTACCATTCTAGAAATCAACAGATGTCTATTTTATGATAAAATAAATCCAGGCCACAACAAAGGCTTCTAGCTATTGAAATTGATGGAATAGTACTAGAGGTCAATTGTCATTATTGGTACTGTCCTCCAACTTCAAAAATTCATATCTCCCTGTTCAGAGGTCCAATTGGGGTGTTCTCAATGGCCATGGAAATCTTATTATGTCTAGTTTATTCTTGTAAAGTTCATGAGCATTGACATCATTTCACCTATAAATGACACAGCCCAAGTTTCTGACCATATAAATAGTGTCTGCATTAGTTTAGTAAAAAATTGCCAACTTTGGAAATTCATAATTAATTCCAAAGAGCTTAAAATAATCTAATATTTAGCTTCCCAAAAATATCTAGATAATATCTATATGTGTGCAAAATTTTATGGGCAAATTCGTTCATTTGGTGAAATCTTGATGTTGGGTTACAAAATGGCTCATTTTGTGTCATATAAGGGGTCCAAATGGTCCAATTTGAGTTCTAAGGTAACCATGACCACTTGAGCACTTGGGAATGGACCAAAATGACCTTCCAACTTGTCTCAAAGGTGCATAAACCCAGAAATTGAAAAATCACTCTCTCACTCCATACCATACACAAGATTGCATATGCTTCACATTGCCATCAAGGGTCCAAAAATATCATTCATTTGACTTCAAACCTCATACATACATAAAATATATGAGTAATTATATATGTTCAAATCAAAATACAATATTTCCATCATAGTATTACATCATATGCCATGTGTATGGCTACAAAAGGAGTAATTCTAGGCAATTCTAAACGCTTTGATGTCAATCTCTTACCTCCCAACTTGTTGTCTTACATTATCTTGTTCATTTGGTCCACATGGCATGTTAAGAACATTGGAAAGGAGGGAATGGGATTCAAAGAATCCCATAGCTCATCTTCCTTGCAATCACACCTAAAGAATACAATACAAGTCTTGAAATACATGCATGGGCATAATGGACTGTGTAATCATTCAATAAGCATTCTTAGCATTTGAACAAGTCACACAAAGCATACATAAGCTTGGCAAGTAAGTGGATTAGTCTCACCCATTCTCTTATGGATTTTGGACTTGCGTCACCTAATTTCTCTAAGGGGTTTTGACTCAACCTCACTCTTGGGAGACTCTTTACTTTGTTTCAAACCATTTCTAAGGGTTCTTGGCTCATCCTCACCATGGCTAAGGGTTCTTGGTTCCACCACACTTAAGCA
The DNA here is from genome assembly GCA_026724425.1 of Erythrophleum ivorense. Taxonomy (NCBI): domain Eukaryota; kingdom Viridiplantae; phylum Streptophyta; class Magnoliopsida; order Fabales; family Fabaceae; genus Erythrophleum; species Erythrophleum ivorense. The sequence goes on from JAIUCV010001097.1 coordinate 169,246, forward strand.
AACCCAAGCACACATACTAGGCATCATTTGAGAACATATTACAACATCATGGTACCATGGAACAAAAGCATATGCTAGAATACTTTTCATGACTTAAAACACACATAAACACATTCAAAGACAAGGTAAGCATATAGTCATGCATGAGAGAAAGTAGAGAGAGCTACCTTTGCCATACAAACACACTTTTTTCTTTTGGAATTATGCTCCCTTCCTTGGCCTCACGCACACAATGGTGTGGGATTTGTTTCTCTTGGCCTAAACACAATAAATGGAAGCCAATTAGGTTCATGAAATCATTACTAAAGCCATACATCTTCCTTAAACACTGGCTTAGTCTAATAGCCCTTTTTATGGTTCCAAATTACACCTAATGAAGCAACATCTATCAATTGATTCCTAGGCTCCATTCTTTTCTTTAATTTATGATTCTTGATTCCTTTTAACCCTCTTGGAGTCATCACACAATTAAAACAAATAGCCTAACTAGGTGTGACCTTTTTAGGTCATATTATGGAACCTATGATACCAATTCATTCCCTAGGCCTCTTAAATTTTTCCTAAGGCTTCTCCTCATCTTCCTCCATCATATATGACTCAAAAATGGGCTTGAAAAAATTTAAAACTATCCCTAGGTGCCTTAACTACTATAGGGCGTGGCTATGGCGCATAATGCTACCAAGGGAGTTTGCTTTGTTTTCTTAGTGAAAGATGCATATGGGGAGCCTTCTAGGGATTTTAGGAGCTCATCCAAACACTCATTTAAGCTTAGAAATTATTGTCTCAAATCAGATTTTTGGTGGAGCACTTGAGACCCTAACTTTGCTATCTTGAAAACTAATGGTTCTTTGTTAATTTCTTTGCATCTTCTCATTCTCCACACCTAATTTCCTAGGATTCACCCTTGGTTCTACCCAAAATCCATGCCTTCTTAGACCTCCCTATGTTTAATGAACCAAAGAAGAAAGGAGAGAAGAAGTAGCTACCATAGGAATGAAGATTAACTTTATTTCCTTAGCTTTTCTTGCTTGTTTCTCACATTGCTTGGCCTTCTCTCCTCAAATCTAAATTTTCCCCTCTGTTCTACCCTCAAAATAGATCCAAGAACTTTAATAAAACCATAGGAAAGAAGGGGAAATAGAGGAGAAGAAGTTTGCTAAAGAGAAAGCATTAAAAAACCAAGAAAATCCATACCTCTTCCTTGTTTTTTCCTTCCTTTCTTCTCCTTCTTGGTGCGCCTAAGAGAGCTGGTATTTTCTCTAGTTTATGGGTAGAACAAGTCATGCAAATAATGAGGAGAAGAGACATGAAACTTAAAGAGTGTTTAAGAAGCTTCCACTTTCTTAAAAATTCTAATTTTGTCCTTTTTTGTGGCATTTTCATTTTAGCTTTGTTTTAGCTCCGTTTTGAGAACGTCTTTTATATCATAAAATTTAGGTTTCCAATTTTATAAAATGCCTTTGCAATCACTCAATTTGGAGTTAAAACCTTTTCGAATGAATCAGTCAAAGTTCAGGCTCACTGCCATTAGAAAACATCTACCGAAGGGGCCTTATCTATCCCTGGGCTATCCATGGTTTTTCAGGGCCTCTGAAAACCCTGAATAACTCAAAACTTTCATTTAAAAAGCCCTCTTGTGAGTTTTCTAAAAATTACCTGAAATTACGAAATGCCATTACATTTTGTTGCCTTGTTGTAAAGTTCTGTCTGGCCATTTTAGCCTCAATTTTAGGGTACCTCTGGCATCTACTCATCATTATTTGGGGTCTAGAATATTATTCTAATTTTATTAGACCTCAAATTACTCTATCTAGGGGACTTCCTTTTGTATCTGGTTAGTTTCGTGTGTTTATGGAGAAACTGTATATTACATTTCTCGCATTTTCTCTCGTTTTCAAAGAATCAGATATTACAACTAGTTACCAAAAAGCCAACCTTATATGCATTTTATCCATTTTTTAGCCACTTTAGACCTTGTTTTATTTTCTTGTTGAACCCATAGCCATGAAAAAGCGAAAAAAAAAATTTCCCACCTTGCTTTTAAGATACCTTATGGATTTCAACAAGCATTGCATCTAATTAGAATAGGTGAATGTGTGTTTTGCATCATTTAGGCCATTCTCATTAAAAAGTTGAGAAAAATTTTTTTGAAAAGAAAAGAAAGAAAAAGAAAAAATATAGAAAAGCTAGAAAAGAAAAAAATGAATAAAAAAAAGAAAGAAAATCAAAGAAAGAAGTGTTTGAGTTTTGTTTCTATTTACTAATATTAGTTGGAAAAAAAAGGGCCTTGAAACACATTCTTCCCTATCATAGGTTTCCCTTTTATTGCTTTTTGAGATCTTGGGTGTCCATTTGTTTTTTGCTTTTCCTTGTTCTTGTATGTCTATTCATTTCATTCCCTAGCCCCACTACTGTAACGAATACAATTTCTGGGAAATGACGAAATGAGCCGTATAAAAGCAAGTCCTTTAAAATAAGCTAAATAATGTCCTAAAAAATTTGGGTAGAGTTTTAATCTCCTAAAAATGATAATTCTAGGCTCTGACAAAAAGAAAAACGAAGCTAGGATAGTAAAACAATTTGTGACAAAAACTGACAAAACATAATGGCATTTCTGTAAATAAATGAAACTTTTGGAAAAACACATAGGAGGGCTTTATAAATGGAAAATTTGAGTTACCCAAGTTTCTCAAAGGCCCCAAAAACCATGGGAAGCCCTAGGACTGATAAAGCCTCTCTGGTGTATGTTTTCCAAAGACGGTGAGCCCGAACTTTGACAGATTTGTTCGGTAAGATTTTACTTCCAAATTGAGTGATTCCAAAGGCATTTTATTAAATTGGGAACCTAAATTTTATAATGGAAAAGAAGGTTCTCAACAAGGAGCTAAAATGAAGCTGAAACGAAATTGCCATTACAAAAGGACAAAATTGAAATTTTGGAAAAAGTAAGTTTTTGAATGTTCCATAAGCTTCCACAACTTTCTTGCCTCTTCTCCCTCTCATATAGCATGACCCTTTCTGCCCAAAATACTAAAATTTTTAGCTCCTTTTGGTGCACCAAGAGAGGAAGAAAAATGCAAGAAAGGTAAGGAAACTTGGAGAATTTCATGCTCTTTCTTCTTCCAACTTTGCTCCTCTCTTTTAAGGCTTTCTTTCCATAGTTTATTTGAGCTATTTGGTTCTGTTTTGATCTAGAATATTAAGTGGGGAGTTCAAAATTCTTGAAGGGAAGCAAACCAAGGAGAAAGACTCTTGAAACTAAGTTGGAATCCAAGGTAATTCATGCTTTGAATTGTTTCTTCCCTTTTCTTCCTCTTGCTTTGAGTTTTAGCCTAAATCAAAACCATATGGGGGAGGCAAGTTCTATCCAAAAACAAGACAGGAATAAGGGTTTTAGGCCATGGGGAGATGGAATATAGCAAGAAAATTCCAAGAAAAACTAATAGAAATCAAGTTAGGAAAGTATGGTGTTTTTAGGGTTTTAGAAAATTTGATTTTATGTGAGTAATTCCTCGGCTATTTGAATGTTTCCTTGAGCTCCTAAGACTCTTAGAAAGCCTCCCAAGTGGCTCTCCCATCAAGGAAAAATCAAGAACTCCATGAACCTCCATTATAGGGCATATTTCGGCCAAGCTAGGTTCATTGGGCTAGGGGATGTTTTAATTTGTTCTAACTTTGGTTTGGGACCTTTATATAATGTTAGAAGATGGGAGAAACTATTAGAAAAAATTTAGGAGCCATGAAATGGGAGATGGGATAATGTTGTCCATAATGGTGCTTTATGAAGCAACTTGATTCTAAGTTTGTGCAAACAATTATGTGAGGGCTCCAAGGACTTTGAATGAGGCCAAGAGGCCTAGAAATGGAAAAATATGGAGCCTTGAGCTTGAATTGTGAAGGTTGCTTCAATAGACCATTTATGGAACCATTATACCACTTATGGAACCATGTATTCAAGAGTGAGTTTAGTGTCTTGGCTTGCTTCAAGTGTGTAATTATGTGCTCTTTATGGTGTCTAGGACAAGAGAACATACATCCACCTAGATGTTCTTGTGGGACCAAAAAAAGGAAGGAAAAGGATCAAGAAAAGCTTGCATAAATCCAAGGTAGCTCTTTACCTCATTCTCCTTGCATTCTTGTGTGCATATGTATGTCTTTGTGTGTTTGTGTATGCTCTTGTGACTTAAGAATAGCTACTTGATGCCTTGACATGACATTGGTGCCAATGTGTCTTTCTTGAAAGACTATGGTTGTGGAAATGGCTCATAAGGGTGAGGAGATGCCAAAAGTCTCATGGCATGGGTGAGACAGGGCTAAAAGTCTCTTGGAAGGGTGAGGCTAAGTCAAAAGTCCCTAGACCAAGAATAAGACAAATCCAAAAGTCCTAGACCAAGAATAAGGCAAAACCAAAAGTCCTTAGAGCATGGTCTTGGCTTGAATGTGAATAAGTGGCATGAAAATTTTGACTTTGCATATTTTATAGTTGCCAAACCTTCCATACATATGCTTTGATATGTATATAAGCTTTGAATGTGTATATGAATGGGTGTGTGAGCTATTAAGATTATAGGAATCTCACTCCCCTTCCCTCCATTATCTTGAAATGCGTAGGTGATATTTAAGAGGCAAGGAAAGCAAGTCAAGCACCATGAGAAGTTACATTTTGTTATCATGTAACCTTACTTGTAATGGAATGTCAAAGTGGATATGTACATGATATTTTTGAGTTGTAAATCATTGTACAAATGTAATATTATGTAAGAATGAGGTATGAACCTTGTGCGATGCCAAGACAATGGAGATATGGAAATTGAACACTTGAGTACACACTTGAATGCGTGCATTCTTGGATGTGGAATAGCCAAATTTAGATGCATGGTGTTTGGGACCATTTGGGTAGTTCAGAAAGTCTTATTCATGTTTCTAAAACTTGCCCAAGTGGTGCCAAACTCAAAGAAAGGCCATTTGGATCAAAGTGATACCTTATGAGAGGTAAAATTGGCCACTTTGCTGAGTTATGTTACTATTTGTCCAAATGAGCTCTTCTTGGTCTGAAATTTGGTATGCATCTAGAGCTTGTTGAGAGATTTTTTGAAAGGTAAAGTGGGTAATTTTTTGAGGTCTACATAATATTTGGTAAATTTTCAAATTTGGAATGTTTCTGGTTTTCGTTCATTGCACTGTTCATTCTGGTCCAAAATGAAATTCCTATCACTCATGGAGCAAATGATGTCCAATTGTAACAAAATTTTACAAAAAGAAACTAGACCTTCCTAGAGACTTGTACCAATTAGAATCACCTCATTTGGATGTCTAGAGAGGGACATATTAATTTTTGAAGTTGATGTCTAGTACTAGTGACCAGTCAGACCTGTGTTACTGTTTATTAGTTTTTAGGGTCTAAATGCTCTTGGATTTGTCTAGAATATTTTTTTTCTTTAGTTAACATCTGTACCTTTCTAAATTGGTATCATTTTCATAGATTGGATTTTTTTGGAATTAATTAGATATTTTTGAAATTTATGATAGTAAACTGTATTAGTACCAAGGACAACCGGACCTTTGTGGATATTTCGTTGTCAAACATAGCCCAAAGGCTATGTTCATGTCTTGAAATTATTTTTACTATGAATTTAACATCTATAGATTTCCAGAAAGCTATGGTTTGTGTGATTTTTATTTTTCTACATTTTTTATGATTTTTCAAAATTACCCCTGCAATCTGCCATTGTATAGCAGCCGGAAATAAAGAAATTTTGAGATTTTTGACCCTTGATCCGTGGTTGGTGCCAATTTTTGAGAATGTTATAAGTTGTATGTATAGAAAATAATTAGAGAATGTTGTTGATGAGTTTATAGGGTCCTAGAGATGTGCAATGAAAAATTTATCCACTGTGCAAAATAATTTAATTTATTATTTTAATGCATTTTCTTAAGATTTCCTTGGTAAGGTGCATATTCCCACTTGCAAGAGAAGGATTAATGTTAGAAATAATATAGTATTACAACTACAACCTTAAATAAAGTCTTCTTGATTTGTGCATTGTATTTGATATAGGTGGTGGAGATTAGAAATTACACAATCTTGAATAAGTCCTCTTGGATTACATGATGATAATGCTATATAAAAGAGTAACCAAAATTAGCATCTATACTAAATTAACTCAGCCCAAGTGTAGCTTCCCATATAGGGCCTCAGCTCATGGATGTGCATCCACTTGCTTCCCCTTATCCTTACCCGAAGGACCTTCACATGAAATAGTTAACCCATGAAATAGGGTGAGCTACAAATCTTAATACCTAAGGCAAATTTTATTCAAATATTCCAATTTAATTAACAAATGTGCATGAAATCATATAAGCATAAAAAAATATACCAGTCATATTAGCAAATGAAACAATTAAGTTATCAGTGACTACTATCCCATACTAGCAATCCTATTTTCACATGTTAAAGGACATTAACACAGGGAGAGGCCCATCCACAACACCAACTTCCCAATTAGTACAACTTAGGCTTAATGCATATAAGGGTCTGATCACAACCTGGTGCTCGATCGAAGCATGATGTATAGGTGGCAGCCACACCATAGCTCCACCATGGACTCACAAGGTCCTATCACAACATACCAAATAGCCAATTATTCAGTATGCATTCAAATTATAATTGTACAGAAAGATATACAATTAAAGTAAACAAATGCATGGAATTTAACATTAATCCCGATTACCTCACTTGTAGATAATTTCTTTGAGAGCCAACCACAATACTACTTCATCCTATAGATACAAAACAAAACTATTACTATTCCTAATTGTCATTTCTAGCAACAAACCCAATAGTCAAAGAATTAAAGCACAAAAAACTTTCCTGAAAACACTTACCCAGCCACTACAAGAACCAAATTCGGATTTGGTTGTGCCTACACTAGTAACCTTAGAACAACACTCCAAATTCTGGGCAAATTTATACAAAATCACCACTCATCTCATAAATTAGCTATAAGGGTTCTAAACTAACAGAAAATGCATCCAAATGAGAAGTTTATATATACCCAATATCCCTCCTAGCTTCAACCTCCAAAAATTCTCTAAGAAAATACCAAATAACCCATATCAGATTTGAGGTGTAGGTGAAAATGCTATAAATTGGGTCAAATTGAAGAGGAAGAGGAGAAGGTCAAGTTATATAACAATTACCTTTGGTGATTTTAATTCTAGAAGTGGGAAATGGTGGATTTATGCTAAAAACCCTAGCCTCCACCTTAAACCTCTAAAAATGCTTTGTGTCTCTTGTGTTTCTACAAAATAAAGGGGAAAGGGCTAAAGGAACTTTAGGTTTTAGGGTTAGGTAGATTTTAGGCTGACCCAAAAGTCTAAATCCAAGTGGGTTCAAATATTGGTACTAGTTAGGCCATGGTTTAGGTGTTAAATGGGTTAAATATGAGTTTGGTCTGCACAAAATAAATATTGGGTTTCTAAGAAAATGGAATTGAATCTCCCTAAGGCTAAGATTGAGCTTCTACACTTAGTCCAAAGCATAATTACATTAATCATAAGGCCTAAATTAATGTCCACCTCTCTTAATTAATGTTTCTAATTAAACTTATATTAATTCTTAATTAATGATAATTATCCTTAATAAATTTTGGAGTGTTATAGAGTTTATAGTTTTAATGAGGTTTTGGGCTAACTTAAGGGTCCATGCCTCACACTTAGGCCCATTTTCTGAGTTTTGGGCTTCTAAAAAATTAAATTGAGCCATTCTTACAAATTAAGAATGACCTTCTATAATTGGCTCCTAACATACATAAATTGATCATAGGACCTAAAGATTAAATACCCACCTCCATTAATTAATTTCTCTAATAAGACCTATTACTATAATTAATCAAATTTTTACCCAAAAATGACCTAGTATTATCATTTGTCTTAAAATGCCCAAAAATTCATTTCCTTAAAATTTTGATTTTTGTAAATCCCCCTTCAATAATTTCCATAATTCCTTAACAATTACTATTAATAAATTTTAGGATGTTACAACAAATGCATTAGGTATCATGCATTGGTAATGGTTAAGATCATGAAATGCCAACCTTAAATCAACGGTTCGACCAAATGCCATGCATATTGGAAAATCTTCTTAAGTGTGTGATACTACTAAATGGCACCATACTACTAGGTTGGACTCCAATTTTATTATTTGCTAAACATAAAACGAAATTGCATGATTCTTGGTAATCAATTGCCATAAAATAAGGTCTACTCTTCTTCATGTAGTCTTTCTCATATTAGTGGCAGGCTAAGCAAATTGGGGAAAAAAATAACCAAGTTAATTTGCCTAATTCCTAATTAATTAATTATGTACTAACTTGCATAAGCATTCTTTTTCCTCATTTTAACTTGATCAACTTAAATTATTAATTAATCATATCTTAATAGTGATCTAGGTTAAAAAAAATTTTGTTGTGACAATAAACATAAATTCCCAACAAATATATTATCATACATGAATCTCATTGTATTCTAGTATTTAGCCATAAGATCACTACCATGAAACTCTCATCTACAATATAAAATATAAGGTTCATAGAAGAAAAGGTTCTAATCGAAAGCAAAATTAAACATACCTTCAGTCATGATTTTGATGTTCAAAGTTGAAGGCCCAATTGAACTAAAAGACTACCAACAAGTAAAAAACATAAGAAGAAATAGAGAAGAAGAGGTTTCTCAGATGCAATTTTTAAGCAAAGATAGTAATTTTAATGATGGATTTTGTAATACTAGTCTTCCTAAAACAGAATTGGAACTAATAAAATAATAAAGGAAGATCCAAAATAAAATGAAGTAAGGTAAAGTAAGATTAGAATAATAATATAAGTATCTAGAAATGAGGATATAAGGTTAAAGATAGCCCGAAACTAGATGCCAAAATGGCTAAATAAATTTAATCATATAGGCAGTAGCAAAATCATAATTTTGGGCAACTTTTTAGAAACTCAAAGAAGGAAGTTTTAAATAATAAAATGAAGCTTACTAGGGTTCTCAAAGGCCCTAAAAACCATAAAAACCTTTAGAATGGCCAAAACTCTTTGGTGTACAATTTAAGTCGTCGATTGACCTAAATTTTGACCATCTGATTTAAGATGGCTTTGAACCCCATAAGATTCAAAATAAATATTTTTAATAAACTAGAAGACTTAAATTTTCATATGAGAAAGATGATTCTCAAAAAGAAGCTAAAACGAACCTAAACAAGAGAATTGAAGTGGAAAGGCATAATGAGAATGTTTGAAAAGTCTATAACTCACCTCCTTTCTTCCCTATTTTAGCCATGCCACCTTTAGAGCCTTCTAACTGACTTATTTGCCCTTTGAACCTGCAGTTATGTCACCCAAAAAGGAAGGAGAAGAAGGAGTCAAGAAAGCCAAAGAAAGGTGAGAAATTGTCTCTTTTTCATGGCTTTGCCTCCACCAACTTTGTTTTCCTCTTTAAGCTCTTTCTTTTTATGGTTTTGGCTTCTTGAAAGGAGTGTTTTCATGGCTGATTTCTTGGAAAAAGGAGAGAATTTGAGGAAACAAAGTGTAGCACCCAAATTCCTCTCTTGAAAATCTTTAAGACAAGGTATGTTTTAGGGTTGGAAAACTTGCTTCTCCTTGTCTTCTTTTCTTCTCCATGGTCAGCCAAACTTAAACTATATAGGGGGAGATGAATTTTGACCATAAAAAGATAAAAACAAGGTTTTGAGGCATAGAGAAGTAGATTATGCAATTGGAACCAATTAAAAAGATTTAGAATTCAAAGTTGTGAGCTAAAGTTTTAGTTGTACCTTAAGAACTCTAAAACCCCTATGAGCCTAATTTAAATCATATAATAGTATGATTAGACTAAAAAAAAGCCAAGAAATATGAATATGTATCAAAACCCAAGAAGAAAGCAACAAAGTTCCATATAACTCTTTTATGTATGTATTTTCAGCCAATATGAAGATGATGCACCTAGGGAGTGCTTTCTTAAGTTCTAATTAATTTAAAGGCTTAGATAGGATGAATAAATAATTATGAAACTATTGGATTACATTTAGGAGCCCTAGATTAAAAATTGAATTTTAAGGCTTAAATTGGGTTAAAGAAACAATATGGCTTTAAACACCTTTAATCATACATATGATGATTCAAATGAGTTTTCTTAAAGCAATAAGACTTATAGCAAGTAAGAGTTAGGGGTGTGGAAAGTGGAAACCCAAGGTTGCTTCTTGTAGGACCTAAAATAGCCATAAACTCCATCTTAGACTTTAATGGGTTTAAGTGAAGATAATGGGACTTAAAATAGATTCTGATGGATAATGTGGCTTATGGATTGTTGTTTGTAGGCCAAGCTAGTCCAAACCCACCAAATTGTGAGTTCCAAGTCAAGAAGAGCCAAGATAAGTAAACCAAGAAGTGTGTCAGTGGCATTTTGAAGCTTTACAGGTGTTAAGGTAGCTTTATCTCCCTTTCTTGCATACTTATAAATGCTTGAATTAGTTGAAATGCTTGTATGTGTTGTCGCTTGATGTATTCATGTGATATGCCTTAGTTTGATTTCCGATGATAGCTTTATGTAAGAGATTGACATGCTTTTTGACTCCTAACTCACCAAGACTTGGAATTGAGCATATTAGCTTTTTCTTGGTCCCAATTTGAGATTGGTTGAGCCTAGCTAGTTTATGTTGATTCCATGGCTTGATAATGAATGAATGAATGAGTTTTTTATGTTAAAAGTTGCATTTGAATTATATGAGACATATGAATGCATTCTTGCACTATATACGTGGCATTTCCTTAATGTGTCTCATATGTGAATTGATTGGCTGAGATTGGCTATTGAGATTCTTTCCAAAGTCTCATCCATGTCTTCCTACTAATCATTTTAGGGTCACCAAGTCAAAGTAAGGAAGATAGAAAGACTTAGATATTAGGAATGATGTATTAAAAACATTATATGTGCCAAATTGTAATGAATGTGTTAGCATGACATCCATTTGTATCATAAATAGCTTATGATTTATAATGACATAGTTATTCTTTATTTATGTTGGAACCATGTGTATGAGCATGAGAATATGTATACTAGACATTTGGATGTATAAAATGGTTTAGTTCCTAACTTGGCTTATGTAATGCCGTGAAGCCTATATGTAATTTGGGTATTGGATGGCCATATTTTGATCCAAGCCCTACTTTGTGTATTCGATTACATGAATTGCATGTATAGGATCATTGAAATTTACACAAAGTGAAAGAATTCCATTTGGACACTAATTGGTCTATTTTGGATCCAAAAATGGTCTTAAAAAGAACCAAGACTATTCCTATATCAAAAGTGACCCAAGTGACCTATTTTGTGTCTAAGATTTGGCACACAATTAGACCCTTAATAAAGCTTTCTAACAAGCTAAGAATGGGAATCTTTGGAGCTTTACAAAATATTTAAAGAATTTCCAAAGTTTAAAAATTATGCAGTTTGTCATTGATACTATTCATGCTATCTAGTTATGGTTTTTCTTGTCTTTGAGAAGTCAAATGAACTTCGTTGCTCATAGAATTTTACAAACATAAATCTTACATTATAAGCCTTTCGTAGCTACTAAGTTTGCGTAAATCAGAGTTGTGTAGCTAAAGTTATGCATTTTTGAAATTTGAGATCTGGTTATGTTGGTCTGACGTTGCATATTCTAGATAGGTTCTGTTCTTTGTGGTTTTAACGGGACTAAATGGAATCGATTGCATTTGAAATTTTTACAGCATATAGTTCACATATTAAACTTTCCATAAACACCTAATTCTCACAAATTGAACTTTCGTAACTCAGATAAAAATTTTCAAAGTTTATGCAGAATATGGATTTCTTTGCATCTCAGGTTCATATGTTACTCCTTGGGTATCCACCGTGTAATTCATGACTAGATAGACCAAAACAAGTATGTTTATAATAAATACATGTGGACCCTTGTAACTTCATTTGGCATGCAAACAGACTAATTTTGGTGTTCATGAACTACATAAAGCTAGGTATGATAGTTTTCATCCAAAGAGTCACACTCTAGTCAGAACTCTTTCACTTATATCGCCATTTATAACTCAGTCTTTATTCATCAAGGAGGTTTTCAACTTTCTTTTATGTTAACTAACCTAACCACACAAACTCACATGTGATTGCCTATGTGGCATAATAGTAATGAATGGGATGAATAAGAGGACCCCCATATTTAAATTAGAATATTTCTTTATTCGAATTTTAATTATTTTTATTCTTATGTTAAAATATCCTAACAAGAGAGGCAAGTCAGAAAAGAGCGAATGGAGGGATATGGTGTTCTAATTTTGGTTTTATACTGGTTCTTTTTATCTTTTATCTTTTTTTTTTCGGTTAAGATGTCTTTTTTTATTTTTTATTATAAATTAAAAATATTTTCGACGTGTAGGAATATGGAAAAAAAAAACGTTGAACGGATTGACGATTAGCGTACAAATTGGAGCATGTGAGATTCTGCTTAATATTGGACGGAGGATGTATACAAGGGTCTACTTCAAAGTATGTAAAAGTACAAGGTTTAATATTCAGGTTGCAAGTACATGATTGTTGTTTGCAAGAGTGCCAATGTACAAGAGGGTGTGTACACTTTCTCTTTTTTTTAAAAAATTAATTTTAGTAATGATATTCTTTATATTATTAGATGTATGAAGAAATTTGCTTACACTAATTTATTACATGGCTATAAAACCTTATAAAATAGTGTTTTTTGAATCATAAAAAAAATTTGAAAAAATTTTCAATGACTAACATATCTTTTCAATGGAGGCATTCAAAAATCATTAGTGAAATTCATATTCAATGCGACGTCATTCAAAAGTTGCCATTGAAACCCATTTTTAGGGAAAACATACCAAAGTTGCCACTGAAATTTACACTTGGTGCCGACATTTGGAAGTCTCCACAAAAACATAGTTTTAATTGCGACAATTTAAAGTCCCCATTGTAACTAGCTTTTGGTGACAACTCTGTTTCCATGGTGATCAGTCTCTAATTTGTGATTACTGTTGTTGCCATTAAAAGATAGTTTCAAGTGACATTTTTAGTTGCCATCGAAACCTCTAGAGATGAAATATCAGTCACGACTGAGTGGGAATGTAGAGTGGCTAGCCTCTTTCACCTTCATTTTCCTATCTTCCACTTTCGCTTCCATATTTTCCATTTATCTCTATATTTGATATCAGAGACAAGAAGAGGAACACTCAATAATTGATGATTTGGCGAGATGCATCCTTAATTGGTATAGGTTTGTTTTTCGTTTCCTCGTTCTTCACAAAGTATATACACCTTCCTAATAATCAAAATAAAAAAAATTAATCAGGCTAATTAATTATAAGCTTAATGGTTTAACATTAAACTAAATCACGCTTTTTAAAGAAATGATCATTAAATTAAGCCTCTTTTTCAAAAAAGAAAAAAACTGTGTTTATAAATTTTTTCTAGTAAGGTTAAATGTCGATTCCATCATTGTTGAGAATATTTTGAATCCGTGATCGGTGTTTAACACTTTTTTCTGGGGCAAAGCTGTTTGACGCTGTTGAGTGTTGATGGGTAAGTTAGGAGTCGGAAGAATAATCATTCAATCCTTTTATGTAAGGTGGCAGGGAGCATGACTACTTACCTAACTTATCCTATCCCATTATGGACCGTAATATATTCGGTCATCCATAGATTCAAACCGCTGCAACATATACTTTCTTACCAACACCTTTTATAATTAAATTAAATAAAAATATAATAAAAGCTTATTAGATGTGTGCATATATCAATAAATTTGCTAGGTCAAAGTTTATTAACTCTTTATATTTAGTACAAAAAAATATACCTAAAATTTCTTTCTTTGTATTACAGCTCAAGTGTTTCAAAGAGAATAAAAGTTAAATAAATTTGTTTGACATTTGTTATCAAGATTTTAATAAAAATATTATTGTGAACATGTTGTTTTAAATAATAATAGTAATAATAATAATAAATTATCCCCCCTCCCAAAAAAAAAAAGATGTCCAAATTAGACAACCCTCATTTTATTGGAAATATTGACAAACACCCTAAAACCACATGATAATTGAAGTAACCTCAAGGATAATATTAACTTTTTTTTTTACTAAAAATGTAACATTAAAAAAATTATTTTTTAAACTTTTATTCCAATGTTATTTGTTTTATGTTAAAAATCATAAATTTAATTTATTATAATATTTTATTAATTTTATGGCAATACTTATAATTACTACTATATATTTATGATACAAATTTTATTGTCAAAATTAAATTATTATCTTTAAATTGGTTATCCTAAACAACTATTTTATGTACATTTTATTTTATTTTTTATGATTATTTTTATCAAACAATTTTTACTATTTGTTAAACTTAGAAAAGTAACTATTTTATATTGATCAAATATATATTTAACATTGTATTTGTGTGTGTAGCGGATTTTTTTTTGTTCAGGGAGTGTCATATAATATGGACATTTCTCAAAAGAAAATAGTTTAATATATCACAAAAATAAATTAATAATGCAGTTAGTTGTTTAT